>PVJX010013767.1:0-46593 GCA_004027295.1 Dolichotis patagonum
GGTATCTGTTACTCTATTCTCAAAAAGTCTCCTTGGACACCTTGCCACTGGTCTAGACCTCCTTCAAATTTCCTCCTCCTACAAATTTCCTCCTACAAATTTCAAAAATTTGTAGTGGCCTTTCTAAAACTGGGATCAATATCTCACTTCAGTTAGTCATAAGTTTATCTATAGTATGAACTGATCACTTTTAGGATGGTTAACAGAACACTATAGGCAAATTACTGTACTCTATGATGAAACAGAGAGAGGGTACAGAGGAAGCCTGATACTTTTGTTTTAAGAGATAAGGGGTTTGAATTTTGACTATTAACCTCCGAGGTAAGAACCGAGAAAATGGTTGGGATCGGTGTTTATCTAGTTGGTGGTAATTAAGTCCATCAAAGGAATCTTGTTTATCACTATATTGCAAACAAATCAAATGACGCAGTCACATCTTCAAAGGAACCAACAATGCCGAAGAAGATGCTTGACAGTTGACCATGAAGGACGGTGAAGATCTCTATATGCTCTCCTCACTGACCCACGAACCACACCCTTAGCAGGGCCAATAAGAAGAGTGAAGCCAGGGGTGTAATCCCAGCACTGGTTAGGCTGTAATCCCAGCACTGGTTAGGCTGAGGCAGATGGATCACCATGGGTTCAAGACCAACCCGCACTACATAGTGAGTTCAAAGCCAGTCTAAACCTACATAGCTAGACTCTGTCTCAGAAGAAAATAAAAAATAAAAATAATAAGAATGAAGAACTTTGCATTCATGATTTTACAGCTCAAAAAATAATAAGCATTTATTAGTGCTATTACAGAAAATCTAGTCATTAAGACTGGTAGCATAAAGAATCTTTCATTTAATCCCCTCTCAGTAATAGCCAAAGGTTGAGCTCTGGGTTGCAACTGAAGGAGAATAAACCACCTGTTTTGTATAGAATTATAGTTCACCTATCTTGAAGTAGTAAGTAATGCTTTTTAAAAAGAAATAAATATGAGATTAAATTTTGAGTATATTGAATTACAGATTCAAATTACTTTTTTAAAATGGAGTCACACTAAAAATATATTGAGGAAACCCATTTCCCACCAGCAAAATAGACTTGACATAGCAAAGTTATTAATAATTATAAGAAAAAAATCCATATGTATAACTCTAATTGGTTGAAACACCTCTATGAATTCAGTGAGAGGAAATTACTAAAAAGTGGCTCATTAAGTACTAATTGCCTTCACTCATACTAACTGTATTTATCAATTTTTATAACTGATATAAATAGCATATTCATATATTACAAAATGGCCTCAAGGTATACTGTTGACCTATTTTTGACAGAAATGAACTGACTTAAAAAATAAGTTATTAGAAAATGCAGTTAAAAAGCTTTTAACTTCTTGTTAAGTAGAAACACAACCGCTCACTAAGAGACTTAGAGGGTTACCATTAACCCTCTTTTGGCAGATATAGCCTCCTACTGTTGAATGATTGAGATTCAATTTCTTACCCTTCTCTGACATCTGTCACTGCAGACACAACAGAGGCAACTTCAACTTCTAGTAGTTCAAAGGGAAGTGGTAACATCTTTTATCCCTGCCTTCTTTCTAAGGGTAGAGCTGTAAAGAGAGGTGGAGGAGGAGGAAGGAAATAAAAAGTAACTACCATGCAGCACACACTGCTCTTGTCAGCAGACTGGAATTCACAAAACCTATCAGGAAAATACCTGCGAGTCTCACCAGGGCTAGGCAGGTTTATCTCTTCCAGGAAGGATGTGATCAAGAACTGCTTAATAATGCAGAAACTGGAACAAGTTTCATCATCCAGATGGAAACAGCATGAAAAACCAAATTGTGTAAAAATTACTTTTGACCATTTTGCAAAACTATGTCATGAAGGTCCAATTAATTTTGAGTACAATAAAATATATTTTTTATTTTTTAAGAAAACCTCAAGGGGGAAAAAGAAATCCTACTATAAGGAAAAATGCTACTGTTAGACACTTACGAGTGTGAAACTGAAGCCAATGCAATTCAAATGTACCGCAGGCATAGGGCGTATATTTTAGAATTCTAAATGAATCAAATCACTAAGAATCAAAGCACTATCACCTGCCATTTTTTGTGTTATTCTGAATTTCCCTAACATGCAAGAAAATGCACAAAAAGCTGCAATATGCCGTCACCAATATTGTTCATATTTACCTTAATAAATCACATTAAGAAGTTCACAATCCTGCTAAATAAGTATATGTTAATGAAATATCCTGAAAATTTTTAATCAATTTTGTGATTGCTCTTAATAGCAGCAACAACCACAACAAAACTAGGAAAAATTTCTAAATGACCTTTGTTGCAGTTTGTAAGAAAAAGAAAAACGAAGCTCTAGATGGAACACAAATGTTAAATAACAAGATGAAGAGTGAAAAGTGATAGGAAAAGGTCATTGGGGAAAAAAATTTAAGATTGAATTGCTTTCCAGAGGTCATTCAGATTCCTAAAGAAATTGTTTTCAAGGTAACCTTTGGGAAACACTGCCTAGGTAATTTCTTCAGTGTCTTCTGTGACTCCACTACCCATGTAACTGAAGAAAATTTCACCTACTCCAGATGATTTAGGTCAATTAGATGTTATAAGTTACTTTCTTATTTTCCCCAAATGTCTCAATTCTTCTAACATTCCCAACCTTCCATATCTCTTCTCTCACCTATTTCTCACTGGTAAATTTCTTTTTCTCCCTTCTCAGTCCAGTGATCCCCAGGAATGAATGTGAAATGTATTCCCAATTCTCTTACCAGAATTTAGTAAAGAGGAACTATTAGCTTCATATTCTCTGATATGATTGCTCTCTGTATGAAGTCTCAAATTGTATTAGATTCTGTTGCTATATAACATTAGACTGTAATGCCTCCCGTGTTCACACATACCTTATTCTGAATGTAGGATTTTCAGGAACACTGGTGTTCAGTTAATTCATTTTATGTGTGTGTGTGTGTGTGCATCTGTGTGTGCCCCTTCAAACTGTTAATGGTTAAAGTGACTACATTTATATTATATATAAATATTTCTAAAAAAAAGAAGTCTTATAACCTCAATTATTGTTATGAAAATAAAAATGACAATTAATAGACTGTGTATATCTCATTAGGTGGTGAAAGATTCATGTTATGTTTGTGTCAGTTTATCACACCTTTTTCCCATTAAACTTCAAATTCTTTTGCAAAATTTTATTTTAAAAACCTTAAATATAGGCTACGGGAAAAGTATTACACTCTTATTGTAAAGTACTGTGTTGCCTATGTTGTTATGTTCTGATCTGCTCTGTTCTGCCTTCTTTTGTTTTACTCTCTTTAAAATAAAATTAAAAAAAGAAAAGTATTACACTCAATCTTGAAATTTCCTCACATTATGAATATTTCTTCCCTTTCATTGTTAATATTCTTGATATAAAAAATTATGCTGGTTTATATTATCTAACAATTTATTCAACAAAATAATCAGTGCCCTTTGTGCTGATGGATCTTGGTTGTCAGGTCCATTGGTTTAAGCTTAGCAATTCAATTGGTGAGTAGATTAGCAAAGACACTTCTGAGGTGTCTGGTTGGATCATGGGGGCATGATCTCAGCAACTATATGTCATTTCTATCTCCACCCTCAATGGCTCTTTCCAACCTGCTCTGCTTCCTTGCTGTCATGAATTGAACAGCTCTCTCCCACCGTGCTTGAGATAGTTGACTAGGGAGTCTAACTTCTAATATCATGAACAAAAATAAAACTTTTCTTCTTGAAGAGGTTGGATGTTAAGTATTTTGTTGCAGGAACAAAAATCTGACCAGTACACCTTTGCCTACCATTCACATGTACTAGATTCAATTCCAAGCACTGGCAAAAGATAACAAAGATAAAAACAAAAACAAACAAGCAAAAATATAACTTTTGTCACATTGTGATCCAGATCATAGGTGAGCCCTAAGATGTAATGACACCAAAGACAAAAATTTCCACCCTCCATGAAACAACAGGTTAGTGAGAAAAAAACTATCAATACAACATAAATCTTTCAGATATTAGTATGTTTTTTCCTGATAGTTGTTAGAATTTTTAATTTTTATTTCCTATGATACATATGAAGCTACTTCAAATTCAGTGATTCAAAAATTGTTTACTAATTATCCCATAATTTATGTAGTTTAAAAGTTCAGACACAGAGTAACTGAGTTTTTGGTTGAATTTCTTAAACCTAAAATCAATTTGTCCAACAAGACATTTTCTCAGGTGGATCTCAGGGTCCTGTTCCAAGCTATTGTCAGAATTTATTTCCTGAAAGAAAAACTTAGAGATTGTCCACATTTCCTATACAAAGAATTGCACTCTTTATAACATGCCATTCAATGTAACCAAAAAGCACTTCATGTGTGTTTAAATTTCCCTGACTTTCTCTGTGTCTTCAGGTCTTCTTTTGAGAGGTTTCTGCTGATTAAACTGAGCCCTCCCACATCCAAAGGGATAGCATTTTACAGAGTATACACATCAAAGGGCAGGAAGTGTAAGAGTCATCTCAGCATTCTTTCTACTCACCACAGTTTGGTACAAATTAACTTGTTCAAATATTTTTTCTGTTATTAGGAATTTCTTAATAAATTTGGAGTTTGAAAACAGAAGGGAAAATTGAAAAGAATCTAAAATTCAATCTATATCCAGACATCTCGAATGTATAGAATTCAAAGATTTCCACAAATATTTTATCAATGTTTAGAAGTGAAAGATGTGTGAATTTGAAGAGTTTGTGAAAATTTTCTTAAAGCAAGAGAAAAAAAAGTAGCTAGCAGTTTCAATAAATGCAGGAAAGCGATCTATGGGAATTATGAGTAAATCAAGGCTGAATGCACTGTTAAGGGGACGACAGTCTAGTCATCAGCTTTCAGCCCCAGCTAAATCACTCCTGCCTGTGCTTGGAAAAGCAAGGAGGGCACCTGTCAGGGCACATGTTAGCACTGACAGTGTCCATCAAGAAAAAGGGCTTGTCCTGGAGTATATTTGATCTCATGAGACTTATCTAGCTTTTAGGAGGAAGTATTTTCTTAGCAGACCTAGAGTTGGATTCCCCTTCAGTATGAAATCTAGACTGTAGAGTAGATGAACTTTAATGAACACATTCAAAAATAAAAATGGATATAATAGTTCCACATGTTATAGTTCATCAAATAAATTTCATCCCATTAAATACGAAGATAGAAAAACTATCACTCAGTGTGATAGTGATTTTAATAAAGATATGTATAAAACTTTTGAGATTACAAAAGTGTTCCTTGTAAATAAGAATGAGGCTACATATGTCCTCAAAAGGAATATTAAATAAATCACGTAATATGATTTCCTTACATTTACATATTGTATTAGTCCACTTTCACATCACTGGGATGCAATTCCCAATACTTACAGTTTAAGAGAGGAGAAATTAACTTTGGCTCATGGTTTCAGAGAATTTAGTCCATGGTCAGATTTCTCCATCCTGGTGGAAGAAACAGGCAGATAAAAGATGATTAATTCATAGAAACCAGAAAGCACATGAGGGGAACAGTGTCAGAGATGACGGCACAGAGTAAGGGAGCAGATATATAACACCCATGATCATAACTCTATGATTCATTGTATATGTTTGTGTGTGTACTCCTTCATACTTTTGAAGTTTCCAAGCCAATCATGTAGACAGAATCACTGTTTCTCTCCCTTTGTCAGCTTGACATTCAAACACATTCCTTAAGCCATATTTAACTTTCAAGTAAGCACAAAGTCATAATTATGTCTAACATAATATGACTATCTTGTATACAGCTCAAAACTGAATAGTCCCTTCACTTAAGTCTAAATGGTTTCAGCATTTTTTTTACTTTTTTTCTTCTTTTTTTGTGGTTGACTCTTATACTCCTTACATTTTCTTTTATTGTATTTTATGGAAAAAAGATAAAACAAAATTTTATAACAAAGTAATAGGAGAAAAACAATAATTGATTCTTACAGACTTATTTTTAAAGCGCTTGCTCAGGATAAAAGATGTAGGCATAAAAATTTCTTCAATTGGTATTAGCATATACATTCCTTTTCATGAACTAAGAGCTACTAATAGTATAACTGACTTCCATTTTTTTTTACCTTTTCCCTACTGTCCTTTCCCCTTTCACCCAAAATCAAAGTCTTTTCTGAGACTCAAAGCATACACTTAGCTGAAAACTGTAACAATAAAAAAGTGACACAATCCTAAGGTACAATTATGCAGGATAATCTTTTCCATTCCTAAGTTGAAGAATAGGGCAAGAAAAAAGAATGAGGGCAAAATAAGACTAAGACCTAGCATGGCAAACATTAGGACCTGAATCTCTGCCTGGCACTCTGGGCACATGATGGTGAAAGGTGAATTCCAGAGGGCTCCTGCAGCTCCCCATGTGGTCTTGCTACTTGCAACCTCTAAGTCCTCTCTCTTGGGTTAGCTCTACTCACAGCTAAAGGTTTCCTTAGAAGATTTTCCATGGCTGGGGGTTTAGCTCAGCGGTGTAAATCCCTGTTTGGCAAGTACGAGGTTGTGAGTTCGATCCCTGGCACCAAAAAAAATAAATAAATAAATAAAAGAAGATTTTTCATGTCTCTGACTTCTTGAGTTCCTCCCACACCTTTGACTTCATTCCCACAGCTTTACTCAGTGGCTTTTTTAGGGGCTTTTTCTTGGGTTTCCCAGAGATTTCTTGAAATCCAGTTATAGCTTTCCTGATTCATAACATTGCGTGAAGTAAAATCTGCATCATGTAAACAATGCTCCGCTCTGCCATTGTGGAAGAAATAGCCAGGGTCCCTAGGACCAGAGCAGCAGCCACCCCTGAGGTCCTGGGAGTCTACTTATGCTGAAATGAATTCTAGAGCACAAATTCCCTAGGGTCCTTCTCCTGCAGCAGATTTTCCAGAGATGTTCTTCCCAAATGAGTAGCTGACACATTAGTAACTTGGAGCACACTTTATTTCTTGCCGATTTCTGAGATTCCTTCAAGACATATTTATGTCTTGTTTAAATTACATGATTTCTTTTAATGATGCTAATTTATTCAACAAATAAACATCCTACTTTAGATTCCTACTTTACATATGGTTCCTTTTGGGTCAAAATTTAAGTTTTCCAAATATTTTGGCTAAAAGGAGCTGAGAATATCCTCACCACACTCTTAATATTGGGCTTCTTTGTAATTTACTCTCCCATATCAATTAGTTCACTTCCCTTAATCTCAATCACCTACAAATTATCAAGACATGGACACAATGTAGACTTTTCTTTTAACCATTCTGCAATACAGATTGATTCCAATTCAATTTCCAATGAAGTCTTTGATCACCATAGAAACCTCTGGAGCCAGGCTTTCACAATCTGCATTCTTATCAGCATTCTGGTCTTCTGAGTTCCAATCAGAGTTGCTCATCTGGTGGAAGGCCATGAGACAGCAAAAATACTGAGCTCGTGGTGGCCAGGAAGCAGAGTAGGGCAGCAGTGCCAAGAGAAAAGGGCAAAATATCATATATATTACTTATATAAGTCACTTTTATTTTTACTCAGATGTAATTCTTGACACTTGAAAGAAAGGAGGAGAGATTTGTTTGATTCATAGTTTTCTGAGTTGAATCTACGATTAGCTTGTGTAGAAATGGCATGGTGAAAGAACATCTGGAGAAAAGCTGCTCTGCTGATGGCAACCAGGAAGCAGAAAGAAAAGAGAATCCAGGGTCAGGAACATACCTTCGAGGTTGCTTTACCAGTGACACACCCTTTCTGACCAGCTTCAATCTTCTAATGATATATTTGAATCTAAATTCTGATGAATCCACTGAGGAGCACAGTGCCCTCATAACTCAGTCCCCATTTCTGAAACACATGAGACTTCTGTAGGACATTTTAGATGGAAGGTTTTGGTTCCATGGTGCACATTCAGAATTATCCTTCACTAACACCCTGTGTGGGGAATCACCACACAGTGGTAGCTATAAAGATTCAAAAATATGGTAAGAAGATATAGATACTAATAGTAAGATTGAAAGTCCATGTTCATTAGTTGTTCTTTAAAAACTGTCCAGAAATAACAATTTCATAAGCAACATTCCTTTTATTCATTTCCTTGATAAAATTTATTTTCTAAGATTTTTAAAGATTTAAGGCTGAAGTCTTTCAAGTATTTCTTCATAATATGTACCAGTGGGAGATGTTGTCTTATCAATAAACATGTTAATTGGGCTTAGTTGACAGTTGAGATAGAAAGTTACATAATAGGGGTCAAAAATCTCAAAAATCTACAGAGGCCATGTTACCATAAATGCAAGAAACAACTTAAATCCAAGCTCAGTGTCCAGGAGGCCAGAGGAAATGCAGTGAACTGGACACCACCTAACCTTTCCAGAAGAACAACTTCTATTTAGCCCCTGCCAATTACTGCCATATTTGGAGGCAAAGTTAACAGTGCTACAATTTCTAATTGCTTTTGAGAAAAGCTGCAAATCTAGATTTAAGCACTGGTGTTTTCATTGATTTTTATATTTTTCTAGCAGAAGTAAAAGACAAAACATTTAAGGGCCATGGAATTCTTGGAGCAAACTCTTTATGAATATGGCACTAAAGCAGTGGGGTATGATGCAATACTCATCAGTTGAGGTGAGTGATAGAAGACTTGTGGTAGAATAAGCAAAGGGGAGGTAGCCTGGGAGCAAGAGATTGATAGAAAGGATAGAAAAAGGAGGTAACTTTACAGATTCTAATTATGTCTAGTGTTTGACTTGCCCAGAAAAAAAAAATAAAAGTTTATTACAGCTTTCGATTCAGCCCAAGTTTTCTTCAACTTGTCAGTGGCTCACACAACAATTCTGTCAGACAAATGACAGTAAAATCTATTTATTCTCTTATCAAATCTAAACATGATGACTGCTGAAGTGCTTTGTGGGAGATATCTCTGTCCCTGCTAAAAAATAGTACTAAGGTATTCACCATAAATGTTTAAATGCTTAACCTTTGCTGGGTATGAATATGAATATGTGCATTTGCTTGAAACTATTTGTATGATTTTTCAGTTCTCAGGTCTCTTAGGTAAAATCTGACTATCTGCTTAAAATAATGTATATTTACATATATACAATATTTACATATGATCTGATCATGTGTATACATATATAATTTGCATGCACTAGACATTTTAATAATGTCAGAACTTCTAGTCTGGATTCTAGAGTAGAGAACATTTGGAGAGTTCCACTCATCTCATAGACTAAATTTCTTCTCAGCCATATATGCAGTTTTGCCTTTGAATGCATTTTTACCTCCTCTAGTGGCTCAGATAAAGATGAAACTCTGGATGATTAATGCTTCCTTCTCCCACATGAAATACTTATACGTGTGACTTATATACAAAAACAAATTGTCTAGATATCAACATATTTTAGGTGATATTTATGTGGTAAATTTTAAATGAAAGCAATAGTCTGTTGCTGTGGAACTGATTTTTATTAGGTGATGTCATTGTAGAAGGAGGGGATAGATATAGATAGATAGATAGATAGATAGATAGACAGACAGACATATAATTTTGTCTCTGTATCTCCACTTATCTAGATAGATAGATAGACAGATAGATGATAGCTAGATAGAGAGATAGAGAGATGATAGATAGATAGATAGATAGATAGATAGATAGGTAGATAGATGAAAGTAGCTAGAGACATGAAGTCTTAAGATTTAAATTTCAAATTAGGTTATCAGAGCTACTGAGATTAGTATATTTCATAACTTGGGTTTCTGATAACAGAAGTGGGAGAAAAGGAAATATGAACAAATTCCAAGCAATTTAGAGAATGGCTGTAAGAGGGGCTGGAATTGTGAAGAAACCCTGCACTCACCTCTCTCTGTATGGTGATTTTTTAAAATCATCTTATTAGCTTATAGGATTCATCAGTTATAAAGAAGAGATGTTAAGAGCCTCTAAAATATACTGGGGATATAGCATATGAGTCACTAAACTGGCATGAAACATGACTAAACTTCTGACTTTGAGACCCCTTCTGCTTCCTCTCGCTACCATAGGTAGATAGCTTGATAGAAATTACAGCCCTGAGCAATGATTGCCCTCTGCTTCTGTACATCTCTCTTACGTGGACAAATATCCCTGCTATAGCCTGCAGTTTCATATCGAGCAAAGGACTTTGGTTGCCATCATCTCAAGAGGAGCATTTGAATCCCCAATTAGACCATAGAAAATAACCTCCTGACCACTCTTTTCTGCATCAGGTCATACAGTCCAACTGGCCTCAAGCATTATCCTACCTCGTTAAGCTTTTGTTTTACTGCTGATCTACTAGGTTTTTCATCTTATTTTAGAATGAAGTCTTATACTTTTTTCAAAAACTCTATCATTGTGATGTACTACAAGTAAACTTTTAAGCCTATTTTAAGAACATTTGGTGAAAAGTCATAAATGTTTTTGTAGTAATTAAAAAGATTTTAACATTTTTATTTTGCAAGTGTGCTATTAAATTTAGAAGAATTATGTCAAGCATATATCCTTTTAATGGACTAAATTTTATAAGATAATTTCATAGTAAACTGATTTGTTAAAACCAGGCTCACTTTGTAAATTAAAGAAATTGACCATTGCATGTAATACTATATATGATGCTAAATATTAAATTTATAAAGTTTATTTCCAGCATGTTAATAGAATTAAGAGTCAGTGATTAGTCATTTAAAAAATTGAGTCATTTAAAAAATTAGTCATTTAAAAAATTGAGCAGATAGCAAACACCACTGGTAGCATTATACTGTTTTTTTTTCAGTAAACATTTTGACACAGTTTTAGATATCAATGTGCTCAGTTGCAGACTACACCTACAGGCATCCTTACAGGTAGGTGATAGTAGTCATGTAATATAGTTCTAAAACTTTGAGATGTAAGCACAAATTGCACATGTAAGCTTTTCAAGAAGGCTATATTTCCTCTGATAAAAGGTAGACTCATCAACTCCCTTTGCCATTTATTCTTTCCCTTCTTTATTTGATGCCTGAAGTGTAACTACCACCTTATAACCAAGGGGATAAAAGAGAAAGGATAAGAACAGTAAAGGAGAGACAAGAAAAGAAGAAACATAAAAGGACTGTGGAGCTTAAAGCAACAATCCAGCCTGATAATATCTACCTTTCAACTAATATTAGGTGGGAAAAACAGTTACTCACCTGTAGCAATGTTTTCCTTTTTGTCACTTTTCTTTTTATAAATATCTGAATGAGATCCAAATTGGCCTATGCTTTCATTACGATCCAGAACAACAGGGCAAAGCTTTTGTTTAATACCTGTTTTAATGTGCTTATATATATATCATGTTGAGAGCTTCAATTTAATATCCAGTCATCCTTGTGTATCCCTGGTGAATTTGCCTCAGAACACCAGAAGATATCAACATTTACAGATACATCTTTTACTGTAAAACACAATTTTTGCATTTAAGATACATGCATCCTACCGTATACAATAAACCATCTCTAGATTACTTACAGTACATATAGAAACTAGAGGTCGTGCATATTATATAAATAGTCTTTATACTGTATTGTTTAGGGAGTAACGGCAAGAAAAAACCCTGTATGTACGCAGTTCAGATACAGCCTTCATAAGCCTAACTATAATACCATATAAGATTTGCAGTTGGTTGAACTGATAGATGCAAAGTCTATAGATATAGAATACTGACAACGAGTACAATCACTATTGAAATGGCCTGACTTAAGTATGTTTAATAAATATTTTTGTTCAAAAATAGATCTGAATAATAAAGAAAAATGGACTTCACAAATATATGTATTTTCTTTGCCCCTTATAACACAATTTCAGAGAATGAGGTTGTAGCAAATGGTAATTGTATCCAGGTCTGTTTTCAGGGGAGGAGCTACTGCACAGCTGAGGGAGGAGCGCCCACACACTCTGGCTGTGGGGTTTTGTGGGTGTGCCACCTCCACAGAGGTATTATCCCTGAAGAAGGCTCCGGCTATTGAGGGCAGGAAGAGTCATTGACAGTAAAGTCATTTTGGTGTAATGCTGGACATTCTGATGGGGTCCCCATTGACAAGCCAAGAATTTGTTCCGCATTTTGATGTCTTCCTCTGCTCAGTACTATTTTCTATTCTTTTGTATACATCAATCCCTAATAACTATCTTACTTTTTAAACTTCAAATAATATCCATTTTTATTTAGAGAACCCTATCCTACAATAGTTGACACTTGACAGTTGTCCAAGAAAGCAGGTGAAAATATGGCATTTTAGGGCTGGATTCTTCAACAAATGGCTAGCAGTGAGGAGCATAATTATGACTGGTGATAGATGGCACCCAGGCTGCCGCTGGCGCGGTGTGATAGTCCAATTTTTGAAACTTTCATCATGATGAATTGGAAGCTGATTCCTTTGGAAGACAATGCATTTGCCCACATGGTGTGTTAAACAATAGAACTGTATCAAGGATACAGTGGCTATAAAAATAAGGGATGGAATAGCTTTTGCTGAGTACAGCTGATGTTCTACTCTAAGACTATTAGTGACTGAGGCTGAGTAACAGACCACAAAAAGCCAAGTATGAAAGCCAGAGACCACATTGGTTAGACATAAGGATGAAAGATGTCATCTCTTTTGTGAGAAGATAGAATGCAGAGAATGTCAATGATAAAATAAATAATGGGTGGTAAGTAGTTTCTCTTTTCACTTGGGAGCACTCCTTTGTGAAATAAGATTTAACATCAAAGGCAAGCCCCCAGAAAATGTCATTAATTCATCACAAAAGTGGCTCCAAGATATGTCAGAAAAAGTGATTCTCAATTTTACTGAGTGGATTGAAATACCAGGTTTGCCTTGGCAAACCATACAGGATGGGATTTAAACCTTGATATATGGCTAGAAGATCATTGAATAATTATGACATGCTGCAAGACACAGAGACCACAGTATTTACTTAAGCCATGAAAATGTTCTGCTAGAGAGGCAGCAGAATGGATTAGACAGTCTGGTGATAGACTGCTGTCCAAGGTGGCCATCATAGGTAATCCAGTGTGGTTGCTAATTTTAGCAATGAAAGCTAAAACCTACAACCCTACAAGCACTTCAATTCTGAATGAGAAAAAAAAAAAAACTAGTTGGTCACCTGGGTTGGTGATAAAGATCTTAATACAACTCAGCTTAAAAATAGCACAGGGATGACAGAATCTTAAAACAACAGAAGCTGATAGAGCACTTAACTTCTATTTATTAAGGTCAAATGGTCAAATGGTCTACCTGGTCAAATGGCAACTAAAACATTATAACCCTCAAAATTATGAAGATGTTTGATCAGTGTACTGTTCCTTGAGGCAAAGGAGGCTGTTGATCAGAGTGACACTGAGCAGGAAAACACAACCATAAAAAATGAATATGTGGTAGAGAGCTTCCCTCCAAGAAGATTTCCTCCTCAGTTCTTTGAGTACCCTTCAATCTATCAACAGAAGTAAATGGGTACTAAGATACAATATGGTGAGTATATGAGTACATGAGGTAATAATCATTGTGGATGTATGGCCATTTACACAGATGACTGTGGACTAATCAAAATAGAAAATGTCCAGACATTATGAGAACTGATAAACCCTGGGTCTGGATTTATAGCACAAGATCCAAAAGATTATTGTGGCATCTTTAAGAGGAGCACATGTGTCTGGAGAAATATATATAGATCACTTACTATGTATCTTAGTTACTTTTCTCATTGCTGAGACAAAAATATTCAATAACCAAAGTTAAAGGAAAGAAAGATTTACTTAGCTAACAGTTCAGGAAAGTTTTAGTTCACAATTGGCTGGTTCCAAGGCAGGGTGGCACATGGCAGAGGGGTAACTATTAATGGTGCTGGAAAATAGCAAAAGCAACAACAGAAGAAAAGACAAGCCTCTTCCTACCCCTTTTATCTTATCCAGACAGCTGGGATTAGGCGAGTGCCAATCCAATGAGTGGAGTGATCCAGTTTTCACCCACTCTTATTTCCAGCACCCTTAATCCCAGCATTGAATCATGAATCAACACAACTCTAGATTCAACACTATCTCAAGAAGTTCCATCTAAAAGTGCATAAATCTTTGGGGGGGTCGTCTAGACCAAAATCATAACACTGAGGTGAGACTGTAGACATTCAGTAAATAAAGGTATCTTGTGTTCATTTTTTTCCTAATTCCAAAATAAAAAATTAAATTTAATATATTTGACAGTTGTCATTATCCCCACATTGGAACTCAGCCTGTAGGGGAAGACCCATTTTAATGGGAAAAGTAGAAATCTTTGCAATTAGTCACCTATGGCCAAGATAATGAATCAAAAATAATACATGTTGGGCTAGAAGGTCTGACAGCAATTAGTCACCCTCAAGGATCCAAAGAAATTTCGGGATGTGGTCTCTTTCATACTTATAACTGATTCACTGGTGTGACTGCAGCTGAAACCAGATGGTTCCTGAAGAACAATAATAGACTATTATGAAAAACTCATCAAAAGTTTTTCTCTGACAGCAGACATTATGCTAGATATGACATTTGTTTCTAGAGAAGATTAAGAAAATGCTGGACACATAGAATCCAGCAATTGATTTGTCAAGTGAACACTTTTCTCTCATTATTAGAAAACAGTATCAGACCTTTGAAAACTCACATGAAGCAGGTAACATATTTCCAGTTTTTTTCATAAGGTCATGTTAATTTTATGCTGTCTGTTATAGCGTGAAACGGTCTGCAATATCCAAGTACCCATGAGAATATCAAGTTGATATTACATCAATGATATTACACTCACTGGTTAAAATAAACAAAAACTTGACAGACTGAAGATCTTGGTAAGACACACTGTGACCATTGATTGTCATATGGGGAAAATAGGGAAGTTAGATTATGTCAGAAGAGTTCCCAGTGAGTCTTTTGCTGCCATCACCTTTGGATATTAGATTCTAGTTTATTTAGTCTTCCTGTAAAGACTCTTTATCTTCAACTTTAGTCTTCAACTACTGAAGTTTTATCTTTCAGTGTAAATTGGTTCTGTATCTTTTATTCCTTTTACAGCTTTTATTCTATTTACAGCTTCTAGGACTGAACTCCTACTGGATCCAGTGGACACTAACCAAAACATATTTGCATCTAAAGGTTAAGAAATTGATCCTTGGAAAAACCAATGTTTGTGACATCCTTAAAAACTTCAAGAATCCAGTAGTCAGGGGTGTGCTCAGACCTACTCTCCAAAGTAAATTACTGCACCTTGTACTCCATAAAACAGAGGAAGAATCACGTTTCTTGATGGTTGTCTACAGGGTCCAGAAACAACAAATTTCCTACCTACAACCATTTACCAAGTTCACTGATATATTTGCTCTGACTAAAGTAACTCTGGATCCATTGCAGGTATCACATAATCTTTGTGTTGTTGGTGTTATTAAGTGATAGCTCAATTGATAAAACCTTTTGGAACATATTCATGTCTCTATATTTCCACAGTCATCACCACATTCTCAAGACTTTTCACATTTAAAATGTTGGTATGTCCTCTTATTCTGTACTTTTCATTTTGTCTTCTCCACTAAATCCATCTTCTCTCATCTTGAAGAATCATAATACATAACACAACTTCATTATTTCACTTTGCCTTCAACTCTTCCCATCCCTCTTTTCTTCTGTATCCTTCTCATTTGCTAAAGGGCCTCAATATTTCCATTTCCTATCACAGCATCTATATTGTTTGCTTTGTAAATTGTTTGTACTTCGTATTTCTTATACAAGAGAAACCATGTGATATTGAAGCTTCTTCTCAGAGTGATTTTTAGTCAAATTTGCTATTTCAAATCTTTCAAAGTTTTTGTATTTATTCCAGAATAGGATAAAACTGGAAAATAGCCTACAAGTCCACATAATCACACTTCCTTTTATGTTTCTTTCCTCATTTTATTTCTTCCTTATTCCACATCTGTGACTTTATTTCAGTTTCTCATGGGATTGCTGTAAATCCCCAGTTCTCAAGTATAAAAGCACCTATTTTTTACTCCCCCACTCCTGAGTAACATGGGGATAATTCCCCAATATTTTATTAAAATTCTCATTAAGAGAGTATATTTCTGAAAAACCTTAAAACACAAAAATGTGTTTAACTATTTAATATTATTTATCAAACTTAATGACTGTGACCCCTTTCATCATGGAATATCTATTAACATCTCTTGAATGATTTTGCAAATATATTCTATTATTATACACAAAATTATATCATTTTTAGTATTATTCAAAGTAGAAGCAGATCCTTGTGATTACATGAAGTGACTCAAGACGTTATATACAGGAATTACCAGAAAAAATATACTTGATGTCTGATAAGTCATGAGTCATAAGTATGTATGTGTCACTATAATGAAAACTAGATTTCAAAGCTCTGTTTCCTAAGATAATCATGATTTTAGTGAAACTTGACAAACAAATATTGCCTTTCATGTTTTGATTACAAGTTCTCCTTGTAATTACAGTTTTTATTAACCTTGATGTTTACACTTTCTTTTTTAGAACTGCTACTTTCTTTTCTGCACCTCATGACCCTGAAGTATGTGGTATGTATTTGGATCCCTTCCTTGAGGTGGCTGAAATCAAGTAAAGTATTATGAATTTCAATGATAAAGTTATACAAACATTAAAAACATAACATATTGCTAACATCTGTGGAAAACCATTGCCAATGAACCTGTGTAAAGATTTCTACTCTTAGCAGAAATAAATCACAGTGTAGTTCATGCTGCTTCAGAGAGTAATAACTTTTGCCTTCTGTAGCATATTGAGGACATGTAGCCTGAATTTTGAAAAACTTTTCCAAAGTAAGTGTTTATTATACTATGGTAAATGCACTTGTTTTGGTGAATATTTCTGATAGCTTACAGTTATCATAAAAGAATATGCATAGCAAAGCATGATGATGCTCATAGTAGAAATGTGTGATATAGATTCTGTGTGCTCTAGAGTTTTTCACTAACAATGAAGTATTTAATTTATCAATCTTCTCCTTTAATTCATCATGCACAATAAAGGTTTTCTCTCTTAATTTCTACATCTTGTATCATCATGTATTCAAACATTTGAGTCTTTCTCCAGGTCACTTCATAGTATATTCCAAGCACTCCATATTCTCCCACAGCAACCTGTAGCTATGTGCTGATCCAATTCATTTCTTATACTTAATATTTTAGCTAAAGAATCACTTATTTAATTGGAATGAACAAAAACCTGCTTATTTTCCCAAGGAATTCAGAGTGACAGAGTACTATGTTGATAAAGCCAGACCAACTGTGGTGGGTCATAAGTGACTAAGAGAGAAGCACATTTTTTCGTATTAAAATGTATTTTTATAAACGACATAAGTTGGGTAATTACAATTTAGATCTGCATAAATATCAAAATTTTATTACATAACTGAATGTCCTTTAAGTGAACACATTGCTATCTCTATTAGTGCATGTTTGTAAAACCTAAGTTTTACTGTATCTACAGGAAGTTGGCACATGTATATAATACATCTTAATTTCTTTTTCCATACCTTTTTGTTCCCTTCCCTCTCCTCTCCTCCATCTCCCTCCTTTTCTGTGTACATGTGTTCAGTACATTATGTTTACCTCCCTTATTTACTGTTGTTACTTGCATATAATACAACTTAATTCCTCTTTTCATTGCTATTCCCTGCATCTGATCCCTTTCTTCTTTAACAACTCACATGTATAAATATCGTATAGTTTCCCTAGTGTAAGAAATGGTAAGGGTAAATAAGATATTATGGTAATCACCATTTCCCATTATGTTGTTTTGAAGTCTTATAATGTTTTATTCATTGGTTGGATTGGTTTTATTCTATTTTGTTTGATTTTATTATATGTGATGATATGAATAGCTACTTTGAAGAAAATAAGACATTATGGCAGCCTTTGCTGATTTACTGTCATCTTGCTTTGAAGTCCTACCTTGCTTTTGTTCTTCTGTTTCCATTGGTTCTATCCTGTTGTGTCTTACTAGATTTTAATATGTGTGATAGTATAAACAAGCTTTTTAGGAAAATGAGATACTACAGTAGCCATTGTTCATTTTCTGTTATTTTGTTTTGAATGTCCTGTAATACTTTCATTCTTTTGAATGGTTTTATACTATATAACAATGTTTGATATTATTGTGTGTGAAGGTATGCCCAACTATTTCAAAGAAAAGAGATTATGGTAGCTACTGTTGATATCTGGTTATCTTTTGTGAAGTGTTATGTTGCTTGCATTGTTCTGTTCTGATTTTCTTTGTTCTGTTCACTTTTTTTCTCTTTAAAATAAAAATTTAAAAAATTCAACTAAGAAAGATCTGTTTCCATACTTTCTGTTATCTATCTTTTACTTTTATAGATAACTAATAAGATAACTAAATTTAAGTTTTTCTAATGAAGTCTAAATTTCATTATATTTTAAACAAACTATGAAATTAAATTCAAGAGTTAGCATTGTGGTTGGGTTGTGGTTGGGATTGCAAACTCCTCTAAGTGTTCACTGCTATTGAAGGCACATTTTTCCTTTCTCCTCCCTCCTCTGCATCCATCCCTTGGAGGAAACAGAAAGAGACATAGATCCATGCACAGGGCACCCACAGGATGTTACCTGGTTTTCTCTGCTTGTGTCCCCATCCCACTTTGGCTGAGTAGATGGTGTCCAGAAGCTTGGAATCTGCTGTTTCTCTCATAGTATGTCTTGTAAGAGTTTTATGAAAGACACTTAATGACTGTTCTGTTTCTCATTTTTGAGAAAGACTTAAGAGATATTGTTATCCAATTCATTGAGTGGAAGACAGCAATGTCATAAACCCAGACACTTCTATACACTCCTAAGCTGATAAGCACAGATTTTCCTATCATACCATATATTAATATTTTGCCAGTGAACAAACTCCACATGAGAACAGACCATTTCCCTCACTAGTGTATGCAATATGTTCCAAAAGGGTTTTTTGCAATTTCCATTATTGAAGAATGATCTATTTCTCATAAGTCTTCTCTCTTCTTTTTAAATATTTTTTTCTTTTCATTATGAGTTTCTTTCATTTAATGCTTTCCAATGCAAAACAAAACTACTGGGTACATATACACTCCCAAAGAACAGATTAAGAAGAACTAACAGATATTTGTTTCAGAGTTATTTCTACCATCATCTAGTCTGATCTACTGTCCTTACTGCTGACGTTCCTGCATAGCAAGTGGATGAATCGAGAATGGAAACCAAACTTTGATTTCATGTCCCATATTAAAGACACATGTAAATGCTTCAGCCATAACCTTTTACCACATTCCAGGTATACTGTCTATTTGTAAACTTTCTGATCCACACTTTACTTAATCAGCTATCCAGCATATTCATTTTTAAGTGAAGCACTGAGTTGCATGATCACTTAATTTATTTATTTAGAGAGAGTTTCTAGCTAAGTTGCTAAGATGCACAGGCGGGGCACAAACTTGCCATTCTCTTGCATTAGCATCCCAGAATACTGCCCTTGGCCTCGAATATAAGTCCTCATACTCCATTATTCAAAAACATCTCAACTCACTTGGCATGGTCATGCATTCCTGTAATTCCAGCAGGTATGTAGGTATATATCTTAGCATTTAGGGTTATGCAAGTATAGTCATTTATAAAACTCAATGAATCCTCAACTAAAATATGTAAACTGCATTATACACCAACTTCACTGGATTAGAAAATGCATATAAATACATTGATTTAAGGGAAACTACGTGATTTCTTTTCAATTGTATCAGAAGAAGATATATTAAGGACTTGATTTACAAATGTTGAGATAATTATGTGACAATATATGTATTGTAAACATCAGTAATAGAATGTAGGTGGCAAATATAAGACATATTAACTATATAATTTTACTTTTTAAGCATATTTACAACATGTGCACAATAATTTTTTAAAACAATTTTAGATTTTCTATATACCAGTTTGTTAGGTTAGGTTAGTTATAGCTGTGCTTTTCTCTAAAAAATTATCCAATTTTTAATATTTTCAAAGACTCAATCATTTTTATCATAATATTCTTTTAATACGTAGTTATACAAAACTTAGAGTAATGAGTTGTTTAATATTAATTATTATTATCTTGCACTATCTTAATTAGTCTCATTTAGTCTTTTGAAGGACTCATGGATGATTTTGTTAATTATTTTATCAGATGATTGTTTAAATTTCAATTATACAGCTCATTAATTGTATGCTATTTAAATTTAAATTTTAAATTTTTCTTATATGTGTATTTAAGGCTATAGGTATTTCTACCATGTCCTACTTTATCTTCATTCCACAATTATTTATATACTGTACTGGTAATAACAATTACTTTGAAGCAATATTTTTTATTTTTACACAAGTAATACAGAACTGTATCTTAGTATTAATTTTCCTTCACTTGTATAATGTAAAGTTATTTTATAATCCATTTACTATCAATAACACCCACAGATGTTTTACTATTAGTTCATAAACTAAGATGTAGAATTTGCAAGTTTTTCTAATCTACTATTACATTTTTATAGTTTAAAAATCTCAGATTTCCTCAGAATTTAAAGTCACTCTGAGAAAACATCCAAATAAATAGTCATGGATTTATTTATGAAGAAAGCTACATTTAATTTTAACTAATGTCATGATGATATAAATGTTATATCATTTTATTTCTCATATTATAACTTATTAAAAGCTCCTAATGTATAAAAATGATGCTGCATCTTTTAAAATGTTTTTTTTCTAATTTACAAAAATTTATCCAAAGTTACTAATTCTAAATGCTTTACTATGTAGAAAATTTAATCTGGCTAATTATAACACATACATCAGTGTTCCGAATGTGGTATTTACCCTGATTTTCACAGATAATTAATATATACCTTTTCCAGTAATGGCTGCCTGGTCATAGTGAACCACTATAAATCAGATTGTGAATGCTATATTAACAAATTGTCAAATGATATATTATGTGCTTAATTTTCATATAAAATACCATAAAACTTTATATAATTTGCAGAATAAAAATTGGGTAATGAAAATCACATTTAAACTCTAGTTTAATACACATTGTTAGGCACTCAAAATTCTAAATTTCACAAATATACTTTGTAAGTATAAAGATCCAAAGCTTCTATTGCTAAAATGGCTAGTGTTTACTAATTTTCTTAATTTCATTTGTGATCCTGACTCCACTTTTGGTACACAAAGTAAGCCCATATATGAAAATTGTTAAAAGTATAGGAATTTCAATATAAAATACAAATTTTCGTTGATTTTCAAATCCAATCTTAAAAATGTCTGTACTATAAATGAGTATTTTACTTTGTTATTTGATTTTTTCATTGTGACCATAACATTTACTTTGACATCATTCACAGATTATTGCAATGTGGATATCTGAAAATTTTCCAGAGCTATAGTCTAATGGGACGAGTATGTTCACATAATTGTATATTTTACATCTTACAGCTTCAAAATGACTTGAAACAAGCAAACAGGTATGATATACAGTTAATGTCTTAATTTAAACACTTGTCACAAAAAAAAGTTACTGAACTATGTTATCTTATTTTTTCATTATATGCATAAATGTAAATGAACTTTATATAAATTAGTATATAAATTTCTGTTTTTTTAGTCTGAAAAAAATGCATGAAATGATTATATTTCTAAAATTCTTTGTAATTGCAACTATAAATATCTTTCAAAATTTAAATTGGTATTTTTATATGTAGTTTATAAAAGATGTATGAATTAACAAACAGATCTATTCACCATACAAATCACAATCTAGGAATTGTGAAAATAAGAATGAAATAGTTGAGTGATTGTGAATCTTAAATTTAAATTTTTTAGGATAGGAACAAGTAAAACTTTTGTATCTATGTCATATAACCACTAAACTAAGACCAAGATAATTTTCCCTTTGACATATTATAATGAAAGTTTTGTTTTAACGACAAGAAACTGAAAAGACCAGATGAACTGTGAAATAGTGAAGTTACATATTTCTGAACTCAATATATTATGAGCTTTTGTATTCAAAATTATTAAGCATTAAGACTTACATGTGAAGTCTGTGTGTTCAATGTTTTAATGTTTTAGTAGTTTTTATTGATTTGACACTAAAAAATTATATGTGAATTTCAATTATGATAAATCTATTTATAAAATACAATTTTCTAGACAATTTGATTTTTCAACTCTGTGGATAAAATGTGTTGGTGGTTTTGTAATACCTGAAATGACTCAGTGACAAGAGTTTTATTAACTAATATGATTTTGAAATTTTTCAAATGGAGAAAATTTTTCCTTTTGGGTTTGTTTCATAATAATTCTGGAAAAAGGAAAATACATTTCAAAACTTAGAATACATAGAATCAGAAATAAACATTTGATAGAGAAATCGTCTTTTATATCAACAGCGACTAATCAATTTTTATAGACCATATTACAGTAGCCTTATTCTATAGTAGTAGAAGTCCTTTTTTTATTTTAAAGAGAACAAAACAGAAGAGGGCAGAACAAAGCAGATCAGAACAGGACAACATAGGCAACACAGCACTTTACAGTAAGACAACCAGACATTAACAGTAGCTATCAAAATATCTCTTTCTCTGCTATAGTTAAGCATAGTTTCAAATACAATAATGTCAAACACAATAAAATAGTATAAAATCATTCAAAAGAATGAAAGAATGACAGAGTATTCTGAACTGAATAACAGAGAATGATCAATGGCTACTATAATAACTCATTTTCAATAAAATTTATTTATACTATCACATATATTAAAATCCAAATAGCACACAACATAATAAAACCAAAAGCAATAGAAGAATAAAAGCATGGTACAACTTCAAAGCAAAATAATATTAAATCATTAATGGCTGCCACAATATTTTGTTTTCTTCAAAACAGCTGTTCCTACCATCACACATAATAAAGTCAAACAAAACAAAATAAAACCATTACAACTGATGAATGGAAATATTAAAAGGCTTCAAAGCAATGCAATAGGGAATCATGATTACCATACAATCTTATGTACACTTACCAACTCTCATACTAGGGAGACTATAAAGTATTTACACATGTGAGTTTGGTTTATTTCACTTATGAGTTTGGTCTCAAGTTGGGTCCAATTATTTATAAATATCTCAATGTGATCATTCTTTATAGCTGAGTAGTATTCCATTGTATAAAAATACCACAACTTTTTTTATCCATTCTTCAGGGCACTTAGGTTGTTTCCAAGATCTGGCTATTACAAATTGTGCTTCTGTAAACAAGGGTGCACATATATCACTGTGGTATGATGTTTTCAATTCTTCTGGGAATATGCCTAGAAGTGGAATAGCTGGGTCAAATGGGACTTCCAAACCCAGCTTTTTGAGGAATCTCCAGACTGACCTCCACAGCGGTTGCACCAGTCTACATTCCCACCAACAATACAGAAGAGTTCCTTTTTCCCCACAGCTTCTCCACATTTGTTGTTGGTAGTTTTTCTTTTGTTTTTGTTTTTTTATCCTGGCCATTCTTTCTGGAGTGAGATGGAATCTCAGTGTGGTTTTAATTTGCATTTCTCTCATGACTAGTGATGATGAAAATTTTTTCATGTGTTTATTTGTCATTCATATTTCTTCATCTGAGAACTGTGTATTCATTTCAGATGCCCATTTTTGGGTTGGGTCTTTGAATTTTGAGGGTGTGATATTTTTATTTCTTTATAAATACTACACAGAAGTCCTTTGTCTGATGGACAGACCATTAAGATTTTTTTTTCCCAATTTCTGGATTTTCTTTTCACTCTGCTGGAAATTTGTTTTGACATGCAGAAACTTTTTAATAAGATGTAGTCCCAGTGATTGATTCTGTGAAGTATTTCCCATGTGGTTTGATTCTTGTTCATGAATTCTCTACCTACCCCTATAGCTTCAAGATTTTTACATACTTTGTCTCCCAACAGATTTAGTGTTTCTGTTTCAATATTTAGATCTTTGATCCATTTACATTTTAGTTTAGTACATGGTGATGGGCATGGGTCTAGTTTTAGTCTTCTGCATATGGACAGCCAATTTTTCCAGCACCACTTGATAAAACACTGTCATTCTTCCAGTGAGCATGTGCGGCCCCTTTATCAAAGATAAGGTGGTTGAGTGAGTTTGTGGTTGTGGTTGTATCTTCCAATCTATTTCATTGATCTTCAGGTCTATTTTTATTCCAGTGCCATATTGACTTTATTACTGTAGCTTTGTAGTATAATTTCAAGTCAGGGCTTTTGATGCCTCCTGCCTTGCCTTTGCTGCTTAGAATTGTCTTTGGTATTCTATGTCTCTTCTGGAATCACATGAATTTTAGGAGTGATTTCTCTAGATCTATGAGGTAAGTTAGTGGTATTTTGATTGGGATTCCATTGAATCTGTATAGTAATTTTTGGAGCATGGCCATTTTCACAATGTTTGTTCTTCCTATCCATGAACAGGGAAGCCTTTCAATTTTCTGAGGTCCTCTTCGATTTCCTTTTTCAGGGTATTATAATTTTCCTTGTATAGCTCTTTTACTTCTTTCATGAGATTAATTCCTAAGTATTTCATTTTTTGGATGCTAGTGTGAAGGGTGTGGCTTCTCTTACCTCTCTTTCAGTATTTTTGTTGTTAGCGTATAGGAATGCTATTGATTTTTGAGTATTGACTTTGTATCCAGCTACATTGCTGAATTTATTGATTATATCTAGGAGTTTTTCAATGGACTTTTGGAGGTCTTCTATGTAAAGTATCATGACATCTGAAAATAATGATAATTTAGCTTCCTCTTTTGCTATATTTACTCCTTTTATTTCTCTCTCTTGTCTAAATACTCTGGCTAGTATTTCCAGTACTATGTTGAATAGGAGCGGTGATAATGGACATCCTTTTCTTGGCCTGATTTCAAGGTAAAGGCTTTCAGTTTTTGGCCACTTAATATGATGCTGGCTCTTGGTTTGTCATAGATGGCCTTTATCATATTGAGGTAAAGACCATCTATTCTGATTCTCTGTAAGGTTCTTATCATGGATGAGTGTTGGACTTTATCAAAAGCTTTTTCTTCATCTATAGAGATGATCATGTGGGTCTTACTTTTGGCTCTATTGATATGGTGGATTACATTTATTGATTTGCATATGTTGAACCATCCCTGCATTCCTGGGATGAATCCCACTTGGTCATGGTGTATAATCTTCTTGATGATTTCCTGCATCCTGTTTGCCAATATTGTATTTAGAATTTTTGCATCTATGTTCATTAGGGAGATTGGCCCAGAGTTCACTTTTTTAGTTGGGTGTTTCTCTGGTGTTGGTATTAGAGTGATATTTGCTTCCATGGATGACTTAGTAAGAATTACTTCCCTTTTCAATTCCATTGAAGAGTTTAAGGAGTGTCAGAATTAAGTCTTCTTTGTATTTCTCGTAGAATTCTGCAGTGAATTCGTCTGGGCCTGGGCTCTTCTTTGTTGGCAAGGACTTAATTACATTTTAAATTTCATTAATAGAAATTGGATTATTCAGCAGTTTTACATCTAACTGATCCAGCTTTGGTAGTTCATATGTATTTAGGAATCTGTGTATTTTTTCTCTGTTATGGTACCTATGAGAGTAGAGGTTTTCAAAATAGGTGTTGATGATCTTCTGTATTTCCACCAAGACTGTAGTAATTTCACCTTTTTCATTCCTTATTGCATGAATTTGAGTTTTTCATTTCCTTTTTTAAATAAGGTTGGCTAGGGGCTTATCAGTTTTACTTATTCTTTCAAAGAACCAACTCTTTGATTCATTGATTCTTTGTACTGTTTTCTTAGTCTCTATTGCATTAATTTCTGCTCTAATCTTTATAATTTCCTCCCTTCTTTTGGCTTTGGGCTTGGCTTGCTCTTCTTTTTCTAGATGTTTGAGTTGTACCATCAGGTTGTTTATTTGTGTTCATTCTGTCTTTCTGATGTGGGAACTCAGTGCAATAAATTTTCCTCTGAGGACTGCTTTCATTGCATCCCACAAATTCTGGTAAGTTGTATTTGTATGTTCATTTGCTTGTTGATATTGTCTAACTTCTTCTTTAATTTCCTCCATGAGCACTGATTGCTCAAGAGTGTATTGCTCAGTTTCCATGTGTTTGAGATTTTTGCAGTTTCTTTTATTGTTAATTTCTAGTTTCATGGCACTATGATCGGATAACATGCATGGGATAATTTCAAGTCTTTTGCATTTACTTAAATAGATTCTGTGGGCTAGTATATGGTCTATTTTGGAGAATGGCCCATGTACTGCTGAGAACAATGTATATTCTGATGTTGTTTAATGGAACACTCTGTATGTATCTATCAAGTCCATTTGTTCACAGGTGTGATACAGTTCTGTTATTTCTTTGCTGATTTTCTGTCTAGTTGATCTGTCCCTTTGTGTCAATGGCATGTGAAGGTCTCATATTATAATTGTGTTATTGCTTATTTGATTTTTCATGTCTCTTAATACTTGCTTTGCATAGCTGTGTGCTCTGGAATTTGGTGCATATATATTTAAGATTGTTATTTCTATCACTTGAAGTTTTCCCCTATTATGTAGTGGCCTTCTTTATATCTTTGGATCATTCTTGATTTGAAGTTCACATTGTCTGCAAACAAAATAGCTACCCCTGCTTTTTTTTGGTTTCCTGTTTCATGCAGTATTGTTTTCCATCCTTCAACTTTCAGTCTATGAATTTTCTTTTGGGTTACATGGGTTTCTTGTAGACAGTATAGGGTTGAATGTTGTTTCTTGATCCATTCTGCCAGTCTGTTTCTTTTGATTGGTGAGTTGAGGCCATTTACATTAATGGTTATAACTGTCATATATTGGTTTATTGTTGATTTGTTATCTTTTTGCTGTTGTATCTTTAGCTTTCCATTCTGTTTAATTGTCTGCCTTGCCTCTGTGTATCTAGAACATCTTTCAGTATTCTTTGTAGGGTTGGTTTGGTGTTCATGAAGTTCTTCAGCTGTTCTTTGTCATGGAAGTATCTTATTTCTCCATCCATTTTGAAGGACAGTTTTGCAGGGTATGTCAATCTGGGTTGGAAGTGGTTTTCCTTTAGGATCTGAAATACTCCACTCCATGCTCTTCTTAACTTCATTGTTTGAATTGAGAAGTCTCCTATGATTCTGACAGGCTTTCCTTTATAGGTGATCTGTCTTTTCTCTCTAGCACCTTTTAGTATGCTGTTTGTATGGTGGATTTCTGGGATGGTGATTATTATGTGTCTGGGTGAATTTTTATTTTGGTTATGGCTATTTGGTGTTCTATATGCTTCACTAATCCAAACATCAGTTTCCAGTCTCATGTTTGGGAAGTTTTCAGCTATTACTTCTGTAAATATCCTCTTGATATCATTTGGGCTGTCCCCGTCTTTTTCATTTATCCCTGTTAATCTTATGTTATTTTTCTTTGCATCATCTTGCAGCTCTTGAATTGTTATTTCCTGATTCTTTGTTATTTTTAAAAGATCTTTCTTTTACAGTTTACTAGCTGCGATTTTATTTTTGAGGTCTGAAATTCTGTCTTTACTTTCATTTTTGTGGTTTTAGCAACTTTCAATAGAATTTTTGATTTCCTGTATATCTTTTTGAATCTGCTTATGTATTCTGTTTGTTTCTTATAGTTTTCATTTAGGGATTCTATCTGTTTGCTTTGTTCCTCTAATTTTTTAGCTGTGTCTTCACTAGATATGTTCACTATTTCTTTCACTACTTTTATCATTTCTTCTTTTACTTGGGCAATTATTTCTGATTTGAATTTCTCCATAGCTTCCCTACTTGCTTCTTTATTTCAGTTGATATCATTTAAGTCATTTCAGGTGTATGGCTTCTATTTTCTTCTATGTACATGGCTCCTAGACATTCTTGGGATGGGCTGGAGATGTGAGCCTGCCTTTTGATCTTTCCTTTTGTCATTTTTCTATATTTCCTTGCTTTGAACAGTGTTCCAAAGCTTCCTCTGGGTGTGTGGCAAATCACCTCCTGAGCCCTCTGCTCCTGGAGCAGTTCCAGCTCCCCACAGGTTCTTGGCTCTCTAAATTGAGGAGCATAAGCTGGGCATGGTGAACTGGGGCCAGCAGAACCTCTGGGGTGCAATCCCCTGACCTAGGTGGGTATATACGAACTGAACATCTGGGAGAGCTGGTCTTAAACTCTCCCAAGGCCAGCTCAAGTGGACTGAGAGTCACCCTGCATGGTCTCTACCTCCTGAACTGAAAGAAGGCCACTGGGCATGGTGGACTGAGGCCCTTGAACCTCCTAGACCCAGTCCAATGTCCTGGTAGCTCACTAGAAACTCAATCACCAGGAGCACAGGTCTCCAACTCTTCCCGGGGCCAGAGGGACTAACCTCACTCAGTCCCAACTCTCCTTCAGGCACCTGGATCCCTAAGTGGAGGGGAGGAAGCTGGGCATGGTGAACTAGGGCCAGTGGAACCTCTGGGGATGCAATCCTCTTTACTGGCACACAGTCCCAACTCCCTTGCAGGCTTTTGGCTCCCTAAATTGACAGGCAGAAGCTTGGTGTGGTGAAATGGGTTGGGTGGAATCTCCGGGGAAGCAATCCCCTGTCCTCCTGGACTGAAGGAAGGCTGCTGCACATGGTGGACTGAGGCCCTGGAACCTCCTGGGCACAGTCCAGTGTCCTGGTAGCTCACTAGAAACTCAATCGCTGGAGCTTAGGTCTCCAACTTTCCCCTGGGCACCAGGACTCACCTCGCTCAGTCCTAACTCCCCTGCAGGCTCCTGGCTCCCTAAATTGAGGGCCAGAAGCTGGGCTTGGTGAACTGGGGCTAGAGGAACCTCTGGGGAATCAATCCCCCATCCTTACACTCAGTCTCAACTCCCCTGGAGGCGTTTGGCTCCCAACAGTCCTGTTATCAGTACTTGTCAACAGATAGGACTTCTTTTCAGGTAGAAACAAGCAAATGTCATTTCCAAGCATAAGAGATAGAGAAAATGTATATTAAGTTGTTACAGCTTATGATATTTTAATAAAAGTTTTATATTCTATAAAAATATCTACATTTATCTGATAAAATATATGAAAATACATAGCAAATTATGAATTGTTAAATATAGGCAAGTGATTGCCTAATGGAACTTGATGAGTCACCAACATCATGTATTAAATTTTCATTTGAAATACTATATATTGGCGATATGAAAATAAGCATTTGAAATAACTTTTTGAATAGAATGTCTATGAAGCTTTAAATTTGCAAAGACAACTCATGATCTTCCTTACTTTTGGTGTAAGGTATTACTGATATCAGCAAATTTAAAATATCATTTTAAAATACATTTTTAAAACTTCAGCAATAACAGTTAAAAGATTTCAGAAATATTTAGTTTATTTGAATATAGCATAAAACCTATAAACATTTTATGTTTCTAGATTATTATTCAAGTATGTATAACATGGAGTGAGAAATATAGATAATTTTTATCAAGATAAATTTAAAATGATTGAAAAAATTTTCAATTCTCTGTCTTAAATCATACTGCAAGTATCTCAACTCATACTGATTTGTCATATATAAGGTGTTTTGCAGTATATGGGTCAAATTTTTAAAACTTAAGAACTAATGCTTCTAGAGTAAATTGCCACTTTTTAAAGATTTCATCTTTAGTATTTAGATTGCATTTAAACACATGATGGCTAGTGGATGATGAACAGGAAGAATACAAATCATAGTGATGAGAACATAGGACAGAGTGCTCTGACAGTAGGAAACAAAAAAATAACACCTGCTACTTCTATTTTCGATTCTATTTGTTCTTATGTTAATATAATCTTTTATAAGATTCATCAATTTCCAGAAATAATTTTTATATTGGATAATTCACATTTTTGTGGAAAGTCAACATTTTTTACTCTCTGTATTTTGAGCGTATCTTGACATTTATTGACATAAAATTCACTTTGGTGTCTTCTACTTAATTTGTTTACTAGCCTCATTTCTTTTTCTAACATGGAGTCATAATGACTTTTCTGATACACTGTAGATGAGTTTCATACTGAAGAGATATTCTTCATCTTTTTCTTTGTTTTCTTGCAGTCATCAATACTCAGTATATAAGCTGTTAAAGTCTTCATCTAATATGTAATTTGCGTACTGAATGATCTTATCATCATCTCTACTCTTCTGCTGCTATCCTTGTTCAGTTATTTCTTCTCTCATACTGGGTTGAATTAATTGCCTTGTAACTAAGTTTATTGCCTTTTTCAATCTGTCTAATAGAGTGATAGTAAATTAATCTTTTTACAATACGGTTTTGATCATGTCATTCCATCTTCATTGATTTTTCACTGTGTACAAAGAAAGTAGAGATTTTTCTGCTTGGTTTTCAATTTCTATCACATTGAACAAATGAGTGTCAATATTTTGTTCATGCCATCAAAGTTTGTTATGAAACAGACACTAAACTTGTATCTGTTTAATTCTGGTTGTCCAAAATGAATGTAAATAAGTTGTTTCTAAATATTTCACCACTCAGTGAAAGTTGACATATGTAGAAATAATTTTTAGGTTATAAAAGATACCTTAGGGCTGGGGATTTAGCTCAGCTGCATAAGTGCCTGCCTTGCAAGTGAATGGTCATGAGTTCAATCTCCAGTACTGATTAAAAAACAAAGATAACTTAATATTGTAAACAAATTATTAATTCTGTTTTGAAAGGCTACAAAATAAAAAATAAATTGAGTTGTGGACTGGGGGTGGAGTTCAAAGATAGAGTTTTCCTGCCATGTATCAGGACCTTGCATTTTATTCCAACACTGCAGAGAAAATAATTTAATTAGACTTGTATTTTTACTGTTGGAAGAGGCTTTTGTAGCCCATTAATACTCTTAAATAAATGAGATAGTATGTCTTTTCCATACATCCCTTTTACTATCCTAATATTTTCTTATTCTACTTATATGAAAATCACTTATCTTCTACTCATTAAAATATATGTTGAGTAAATTGTAAAAGCATGTTAAATGAAATATCCTTATGTTTTAATTTGTGTATCTTTGATGACCAATGACAATGTATAGTGCATACGTTTTCATTTCTAAAATTACTTGTCTTCTAAAAGAAAAAAGTAATATCTTCAAAACTGTCACCTGCTATTCTCTGTTCTTCCTGCTTTCTAGGTGTTTTAAAGAGATCTAGACAAAAATATCAAATGACTAGATGTTATATCTATATTTTCCTCCACTTCACATATTTTAAAATTATGTTAAGTAATCAGAAGTTTTATTTACTTTATCAGTATTCTTCATTTCTTAACTATTGTCTCTTTGAAATAATTCTTTATAAAGTTATTCTCAAATTCTCTTTTACCATATGCTAAAGTATTCTTCATATTTAAGAAATTCTTTAATATTTTTACTCTTTATCTGTTAATTCTCCTATAACTTTATGTGTATCTTTAATTTTATCATTTTCTTTGTAGCTTTTTTTTCATTTTTATTTCTAGTGAGTTCCTGGATTGAGTTAGATGGGATAAGTACTTTCTGTCCTGCCTCTCCCACTAAATATAACTATGAAATGTGGATTTACATGAAGCTACCTTACAACTATAAAATCTATGAACAGTAGATGGATCAGAAAAGACAGAAATGCAAACACTACAATAATAGCATGAAATTATCAGAAGGGAAAATGCTCAAGAGAGTGTTACAGCAGCCTGGCTATTCACATCAAAATTATACCCAAACCTAAAAAATAATGGAAAAGTGGGCAAGGAGTCATTCATTTCAATGTTTCCTTACCGGAAAGACAGATCCCAAGACCGTCTTTAAGGTGTCAGTAGTAAGTTTGGGGTTATACACAGAAAGATAACTCAAGAGTCACAGAAATCTGCCAGCAGTCTTGGTTAGATCTTGATCTGGTTGATCATTATCCTGAGACAGGGCCTGCAGAGTCTTATAGGCACCCAGGACATTACCATTTGTCATTTGGGGAAGATGCTATTTCCAAGGAATAATGTTTATCTATTCCACCTGGGGAATCCTAGAATTTAAGACAACTGAGGGAAAGTGTAACTCAGAGAATGATATATCATCGAGAGAAAAATTAAGTTAGTTTTTTCAACAGTTGTGTCCTACTTGAAGAGAACTAAAAAATAACAAAGGAATACTATATCTATTGATTGAAAGTTATTTAAGTGTACAGTAGGACACATAAGAAAATAACTCAAACTATAGCATAGAAAATGTAACTAAGAATTCTGCAAAGCTGCCAGGCAAGAAGGAAAATACTACTTGTGAAATTACATCAAAATACAAAATTATTTTCTTAACTAAAAAGTAGACAGGAGTTGATAATTTAAACACTTAAACATAATAATTAATATCTATAAAATTATCAAAAATAAAGATTTCTTTACAATGATTGTATAGGTTGTTAAAACATCTTTCACATGTACCATGAAAAATAAGTGTCTGCAAATATCTACTTTAAAAGTCATACTCAATAGAAGGTGTAAAAATGAAAAAAATGTAATAGACTAAAATTTCAATGTGGGGAAATATGAAAAAAGAGGCAATGAATGTGAGCAATAAACAAATTAATCAACTGGGTAATTAGAAATTGGGAAAATATCTGAAATTTAGATGAATAATGGCATAGAGACTTACTATATGTAGAGTGTCTGAATAAAGATTTTGTTATAGAAGAAACACAATTCGTGATAATATTTAAAATTGTCTAAAACTACAAATGGTAATTTTCAAAGTAAAATAAAAAATAAAGTAAAATTTAAAACTTAGTTGTGTAAAAACATGATATGTAAAAGTAAACTTATATCCTACCACACTACAAATAAAAAAATATTAAGGAAAATGTTTCTTTTGGTAAGGAATACAATTGGCAAAGGATATATATATATATATATATATATATATATATATATATATATATATATTTTAAACCAGGCATTACTAGTAGGGAAGAAAGATAAATTGACCACTTTAAGTTTAAATGAAGAAATGTAAAATCATATTTTAAATGTGCAAAAGTTAAGCATAATGAAAAAAGAGAAATAAAACTACAACAAAAAGGGTAAAATGAAGCATATCATTTGTTAAAATAAATATAAAGTATATTCTCCTACAAAGGCTTTCAGTGAAACACAAAACACAAGCTAACTACATTGTACTAAGCTTCATGTTAATAAAAGGGCTAAAATGATGGTAAATTGAAGTTAGATAAAGAGATATCAAAGAACTCTAAACAAATTGAATAAAACAAGTCAATAATAATAATTAAGGTAAATGTTATATTAAATCTCACAGAACAGAATGGAAGGTGACATACCCTAACATAACAACTTATGTGTATGGAAGTCACGTCTCTCCACAGTAATGAAGAGCAATTTTTAAGTGATTAAACTGTCCAAATCTAAATCAGTGAGAGGCAGAGAAAATGTGATCTTTGTAATTCCCAACTCAGTTATGATAGAGAAACTCAGGTTTGCACCTGTTGATTTTGCAACTTTGGAGTTTAAAGACAATTAGCTAAGCATGGTGGTGCAAGCCTGAAATTCCAGCACTTAAGAGTCTGAGGCAAGAGGATTAATGTGGGTTCAAGGCCAACCTGGGCTACACAGTGAGTGCAAGTCCAGTCTGAACTGTACAGCAAGGCCTTGTCTCAACAAACAAGCAAGTCCTGGTGCTGGAAGCCAGACAGTTAAGTGATGTATGCATAATGGTCGGAAAAATGACTAAAGGATGTCTAAAAGCTGTAAAGATCATATACCAGCAGTGTCTGTGTAAGAAAATGGAACAGGGAAACTGGAGAGAGAATTCAGCATCAAGAAGTCTTGGCTTTCTATAGCAAAATTTCACGTTTCTTCACTTAAGTAAATTCCTTTATGTTCATGTTGGTTGCTGCCTGAAAGGGAGTCCCTTTGCTTACAGCAATGTCACTAGGGCTCTAGTTAAACTACAGTAGGCAGAGAGGATGAGTGGAAAGAGCCCAAAGTCCTCCTTCAGTCACTCAAGGCACTTTGCAGGCACAGAGGATATTCTGGGACCAATAAACAATCAACAACTTTCTTTCCCTCTTGTTAGGGAAAATCCCACCATGAGCACAGTGATACCACTTTGTATAACAAGAAATATCCCAGCCTACAACTTCATTACCACCAAATCTTCTACAAATAAGATGGTCTAATAAATCCCAGTTAATTCAGTACTTACCATTTGAAAGGTATCAACATAGAATTCATGTAAAAATTATACCAACAAATGAAAATAATAAGAAAAATGTGAAAAAGAAATATTTTTACCACAGTGATGCAAAATCTGAAAGTGATACACATTCCAATGAAATATAGGTAAATTATATGAAAAGACTAAAAGGATAAATGAAAAACCTTAGAAGAAATGACAAATAGAAGGAGATAAATATACTATACCATTTTCCAAAATAGAAACATTAGACAAATGAAATGTTTCACACAAGTGAAGTTGAAATTGATAGGAAATAGTTGAAATCTGATTTTAGGGAAAACAAAACAAAGATAATGCAACATACAGATATCCCAAAGATATAGATAAAATTGTTAAATGAACTAAAGAGATATGTAAGTCAGGAAAAGTACGACTTCACATTCCTATAGGAAATCTTCCAAAAAGAAAGCAAAGTAACAAAGTATAAAAAAATAGATGTGAAATGCATAATAGATATAGTAAAATAGGAAGAAATAATTCAAAAGGGAGAAGGAACTAGAGTAGAGGAAAGCAGGATGGATGGAAGGGAAACGAAAAACATGCAAGTCAGTTATACTATTGGTGTCTCTTAGTTTATTGAAAAGAAATGTTTGTGCTAATATAAATTGGAGAAATTTGTATGCTCATCTCTTGTACTCTGACCAACTACTAAAGATAACAACATGCACTTTATTAACTATTATTATCCGTGTATTATTTCATTATGAAATTTCATTTTACTTTTTTCCACAAAATAAAACTAAAGAAAAAAAGGTACAAAAAAGAGATAGTAAAAAGATGAAAATTGAAAGACTTGCATCACAGATCTATCTAGTCCTATATTTTTCAATGCCAATATTCCATGGTTGAGGTTTGCAGATCATTAGAACAATTTCATTGAAAAAATACATCTATCACAGATTGTATATAAGCATAAAGTCAAGAGCAAATCAGCTTTAAATATGCCAAAACTCAAGAATATTGTTCTCATGAAGATATTATCACAAGAAAATATTTGGAGAAAGTGAAATATGAGGGGACACAAAAATAAGAGACTACTGGTGAGAATTTACTGGACCAATTTGCAAAACTAGGGAAAAATTCAGTGATGACTAGGGTCAGAGAACACAGGCAAATATTATGATGCAGTAAAGTATGAATTAGTTAAATACAACTGAGTATACAATTGAGTGAGGAACAATGATAAATGAGCTGGGAGACAGAATTAGTGCCTTTAGGAAGACTTTCTAAACAATAACAGCAGGAAATTATTTAAAGAAAAATAAATAATAGTATTTATGTAAGTTAGACAAATTACTTCAGTAGAATTGGATGATGGGCTGAAGTACCAATTCAAAATTTGTAGAAAACAGCAAAGCAAACATAATAAAATAGAAGAAAGTAAGATGTCAAGCAAAACAAACTGGCAGTGATAAGTAAAAACAAAAAATGTATTCTGAAATAAAATCACTACAACAAAATATGACAGAATTATTTTTATTTTATCATGAAAAGACATTCAAATATTAGGTCATGGATGACTTCCGAATAACCTGATTTACTAAGTCTATCTTTAAAAAGTACAAATTCAAATCAATGATTCCAATGAAAATATTGTGTAAAATCGCAGAGTACTGAAAATAAGCGGAATCAATAAGCTCATAGATGGCCATGTAGACTTACTAGCATATGGGAAACTTTTCTTGAAATGAAGCAAAGCAAAGCAAAGACTGAAGTCTGAAACTCAAAACAATTATTTATTCTTATGAATGACATAACTATTAGTAAGATAATAAACATGTAAATCATCAGTAAAATTTAAAAAATTAAACAGCCTAGCCAGTAAAGACACAGATTAAATACTACAATCTATGACTCTGGTTTGAATAGATCTCCAAATAACTCAAATGTTGAAACTTTAATCAACAACTCAGTGCGTTGATAAGTGGGACAGAGGCAGAGTTGAGACACGTGGCACTCTGGGCGATCAGAGAGGAATTAGCACATTCTTACAATATAAATCATTGCAACAACAACGTCAGCGACCAAGTCTTCCTCTTGTGCTTTCCTCTTTTCCTCCCTGCTATTCTACCATGGAATAATGAAGCACAGAGAACCCCAGGTACACTGACACTGCACCCTTGAGGTGCAGTCTTTACAGTTACGAACTGGTAAAATTATTAGTCACAAGTTTCCAATCTTTATCATCTTGTTATAACAGTAAAAAGGCTAAGACACATAGTAATAAGCCTATTTAAAATATTACATGAAAATTCCTCTCAAAGTCCAGAAAATAACACTAAATATTAAAGAGTTTTATTTTACTTTAAAAACTGAGGTAAAATAATTATCTTTTTAATGATTAAATATCTCAGAAATAAGCATTTTAGAATGTTGTGATAGACTAAGGAAAACAGCCCACATTTTTGCAAATGAGATTTCAAATTTGAAAGATACAAGTGAATCCACTGAAGAAGTAGTGTGCATAATTAAAAATAGTGGTATAAAATTAATATATATGTATCAGTATATAATTAACTTAAATATGCATAAAGAAGTGAAAGAAAGACCTGAGTTCTCATAACCATTGAAGTGGTGTATTATCTACAAGTAATATTAATAAGGAATATGAAAATATTAAAACGTTGAAAAGCTTCTGCAGTTAAAACAATGAACCATACCTTCCAAAGGCATGCTACCTTCTTGTACCACAAAATAAAAATCTATGCATAAAAACTGAAAGTAAATAAAAGAGCCATCATAAGCCAGAAAAAGAATATGTTTATTGCCTTTTAACAAGTGACAATTGACCATGAATTGCCTGGTAAGTTTCATATGATCTCAACAGAGAAAAGTTTTGAGATGAGGAGAGTAGGTACTAAACAAAAAATGATAAATTTTAGGTGGGAAAAATTGGAACATCTCGAAACTCTTGAAAGGAAAGTACAAGGTAGAGGACTCATCCTATTAGTCATGAAACCTCAGAAATTTCAAAAGAAAATTTTAATGGCTACAAATAAATCAGTAGGTCCAAGAACCAGAGCTGAAAAAAAACAAAAGTATATTCTTCACTTTTCTATTCAGTAAATATACCTCAAGTCAGTGAAGGAAATGATGGACTGTTTGATTAATTGTGTTACGATAACCGAATAGAGAATGGGAGCAAAGTTAAGTACCAGATCAGTCATATACCTGATACTTGGATGTTTTCTGAATGGACCAAACACTGAAATATAAAACATTCATATAATAGCAGATGAGTATTTACAATTTTATAACCAAGAGCTTCTTTTTCTAATTTTTTTTATATCTGACATTTTAAAGTTAATTGATGAAATTTTGGGGACTAGGTTAAGAACCCAGTACTGTATCTTGCCACCTTCTCACCCCCAAAGTCATCCAAACAGTTGTGCCATTTGGAAAGTGTTATTTGTACTGGTCTCCTGTACTTGGGTAATAAAATTCTAACAGCTCAATAGAGAAAGAAAAGGAGAAATAAATAAAATGAACATATATTTTACAGAAGACAATTCATATAGTTCAATGGCAACATAGTCTAGAGGAAAGATTTTCGATGTGTTACCTTTCATGTATTCAGGACCTAAGAAAAAGAATTTTAAAATGTATCTCTGCTTAAGACTTTGTCAAAGACGCTATCCAAGATAAAAGTGCATAGTACTTCGGGTCACAACATAACACAGACTTTAACAGCAATTAGACTTGCAGGATTCAAGAATGTCAATATTAAACCTAGGACTTGGAAACATTTTTAAAAACCCATGCTTTAATTTTCCATTGAAAAACTGCAGAAAAGAATTGATTCTATTTCAAAAAGACTTTGTCAGAATTAACTAAAGTAATATATAAAGTGATAAGTGACTACCTAAACAAATATTAAGTATAATCTAAAATTAGCATTGCAATTAATGCTCCATACTAAACCAAATGAACAAACTACAGGCCACAACATAGCTACCCAAACACTATTTCCATGAGACAATATACATAGCCTTCAATGTGATTCCTAATTAAGGAAAAGAACCTAAGGTCAATATTATTTGAGTACTTAGAATTTAAATTTCTAACATACTTGAATGGTTTGCCCATTTCCTTTTCAAAATCCTCAGTTCCCAATTTACTAATTAACTTGCTCTAAATTCTATGATGGAAGAATTATAATAAGCTTTTGACTATAATGTGTAGATATTGTTTTATTTTAACAATATTGGATTGAACATTTTATTATAAATAATTGAATCTTTATAAATGTGAAAAGTATACAGAATACATCATTCAATTAAAATAATTTATATTTTATTTTTATTATAGAAATAACACAAAATATTTTATTTTTAAATTTAAGAAATATGATAAAATACATGTGAATTCCATAACTTACACATAACCATCTATAACTACATATACAATTACAACTTGGTATTTTTAGATGCACTTTTACAATGCTTTATACTATATGGAAATATATGCACATGTGGACATGCGTATATACATTGCTATATATATTTTAATACTTTTTAGTTTTCCCTTTTTTTGAGATAGAGTCTCATTACACTGTCCAGATGGACTTGAATTTGAGAACTTCCTGCCTCAATTTTTAGAATACTATAATTTTAGGAATAGTCAACCATATCAAGGTGGATTTGATGTTTTTCATTAAATAACTGTGGTAGATATTTACCTACCATATACTTTTAGCAATTTAACAGCTCTTTCCAAAACCCTTTTTATATTCTATTTTCTCATCTTATTTATCATACAATTCTCAGTCAATAGAAAAGTAAAATAATCAATTATTTGAAAAACACTTTGTATTTTCTAGATATATTCTGTGAGAATATATGTAAAAATATTTTAAATATATTTGAATTTTCATATGAAGGTCATTTTTCCAATTAAATAGCTTAGCAAAGTTTTGTATGTATTTGATCTTATGCTAAATTAATCACTGTAGTAGGCAAAATTAAGAAATCTCTATTCCCTATATCTAAGGTGGGAAGTGAAGTGGGGCTTTGTGAGTACGATGAAGTAGATATTCTCTGCTTTATACAGACAATGGGATAATCATTCTAGCGATCATATTATTCTGCCGTCTTCCTTGCAGCAGATTTCAAAGTCTTGCTAACCTTAGAAAAGCAGCCTGAACTATTGTGGCTTTGACTATGTGGCCGGAAGGAGCTGATGGACCCTGAAAGTTGACAGTGATTGGATCCTATTGTAGCAACAAATGAATTCCACCCACAATCGGTGAGGTTGAGAGCAAATCTAGTGTTTAATTTGTAAGAAAAGCAGCCCCAGGTCACTCTTAAGACTAAATGAAGGGGAACCAGAGCAACGGTCCTCTAATTTGTGGCTGCACTGAGGTCCTGAATCAATTCCAAATATTTACCTTTCATAGTCATTGGACTTTTGGAAAGAACTAGACATTTCAGGGTGCCAGATCTTATGCATAAGGTAGATGAGTACACACCTGTAATGCTTTTATGAGTCTGCCCTCCTGTTAGATGGCACTCAAAAGTAACATTCACCATGTATTTTTATCTCAATCTGTAAAAACATCCAAAAACAAGATTTCCAAAACTGCTTCAGAATGTAGAAAGAAACGTTTTCAAAGGAAATTGTTGTGCTTGAGAGGGATTAATGGCAATGTGTCTTCTACTTTAATAATTTTTATTTAAACATTCTTCATTTATTTTGATCAGACAATGTGCACAATGTAAAATACAAAGAGCAATATGATAAAATGATTTTCAAAAAGGTAATCAGCTATAAATGATATCCAACATAAAGTCACTGTAGATGCTATTTTGTTCTGCTCTTATAAGTTAATTAAAATAACATGAAAAATGTATACATCAATAAATGTACACAGGACTTTTAACAACATTTAAAACAGCATTTTATTTTTAAAATTTTCATCATTGTAGATATAGATTTTAAGAATTTTTATTTTTCAACCTACAAGAATGAAGAATAAAGACTATCAGGTTATGTAATATAGTTCTAATAAAAATTTCAATTACCCAAAATTGGACTTTGAAAGTAAAATATAAATTAATCTTTTCACAAATAAAGTACAATAAAAGATAATTTAAAAAAAATCACTTGAGAATTATTCACAAAAGTTTAACTCTCCAAATGTATCTATTATCTTACTATAAAGTGTTTTAAATCATATAACTATTAAAATAAAGGATAGGAGGAAATGAGAAAATAGATCTTTTGCAAAAGAGAAGGGGACCAGAAGTCAGTGGGTGGGGAGAGAAAAGATAGGAAAAGGGGTAAAAGACAAATTCAAATGTGTACGTACCTGCACCACCCCCTCCACAATGAATGTAATTGTGATGTACTGCAAACACTTATAAAACTATTTTTAAGTAATAAGACTAATAAAAATATTTTTAAATAACAGCAAAAACATATTTGGAACACAAATCATCTGAATGAACTAGAGTTGTTGTCTATTACTCATAAGTAATACTATTTCAGTTTAAACATGAGTAAATCTGAAGCAAAGTAACACTATGGTATTCATATACATGAAAAAGAGCCCTCTGACTAGTAATTTGCACACTGCTCAGTGACACTCGGAGTGGCAGTGTTCTAAGACTAGAGTCAGAACAGATTGTATTTTACCTCAGATAAAGGAAACACAAAATCAGTATAATATTGTGACATGCATATTCTTTGAATAAACAACAAATTTGAGGGTAAAATTATCAAATCATTCTTGAGTTAAATAGCTCAAGGCAGATGTGGCATTTATCCAAAAAAGATTCTTAGACATGAGAGAAAATACTGAAGCAGAGATGTAGAGATCTAATTTCTTTTAATTTACCTCTCCTTAAGAAGCTAGAGCCACAATTCTAATTTATAGCAATAATCTCTTACATTGATTAATTAATAGTAAATAATTTACTATCTACTAGGAGCACTTATATTTGTTTATGATGCACATGTGAAACAGAATGAAAACAATAAACTTCCTAACAGTGTAATGCCAATTACTTTCTTAAAACATACCAACATACCTTTGTTATCACTAAATTTTTCTTTAAAATTTAAATCTAGAGATTAACTTGTAAGAAATGATTGCCACTGAAGTTTAACTACATAATAAAGTTGAAAATTATCTTTGCAGAAAAAATATTCATAGAATTGTGTAATTAGAATGAGAGAACATTAACAGATAAGAAGAAAACTATGTGTACATTATGGTAATATTATCATTGCTGATCATATAACCTCTCACTAAATAAATAAGTCCACTATCCAACCTGGAGAGAGACTTATTGAATCTTATTTTGAGGAGAAAGATTTAAAAAATCATAAGTGACTTTTACCTTCAAGAATGTTTAAATATCTTTCAGAGCCATTTTTGAAAATAGCAAGGTGAAGATTCTAAGACAACTTTTGGCAGTCCTTTATAGTATTTCAAGAGAAATACTATAAATATATTATTTATTCCTTTAATTAATATTGATTGGCTGATTTTCTGGATATTAAAGATTATGTTATATTAAAATTTCCAGATTTTCCCTTTAAAATTATGGTATCAGAAAATTCCCAATATCATACTTCAAAAGCCTTTATGCATTTTGTTCATTCCTTCCATGACTATTCAAATCCCAGTAAGTATTTCTGGTAACTGTTGTACCTCAAATAAACACTTCACTAGCTGTGAGATTCCGAGTACTTCGTGTACCAGTACCCTATTTTATTACTTAGAGAAGAATTGTGCGCTTGGTTTTTTGAAGTCAAGTATTCCTTTGGTGCCAGTCATCTGTGATTGAAAGTAGCATTTGTTACTTCTAAGCCAGAATCACCAGTGAGAAACTCCAAAGCTCTCTTTACCTGCTGTCTTGCTGCTATAACGGAAGCACATGTGGAGATAAGGATGCTGGAGAACCGAACATCTGGAACCACTGAGCTGGAACCTGGAGAAAAGCGACCCCAGAGAGTAGCTCACACGCATGGCAGAATGTGAGCAGACAAGGATATTTGTTGTGTTTATCTACTGAGATTTGAAGTTTATTACCACAGTTTAGTTAGTCTATTTTAACTAACCTATTTTGAAGAACTGCAATAATTTGACTATTTTTCTGAATTTTGGATTCCAGATAAGAGTGGCTAAACTGACTTGTTTTGACTTTTTTTTTTTTTTTGTAACACAAAGAGCTAAGCACAGAAGCACTGTGTCACTGAGCACCCCGTGTCATTCAGTAGCTACCAGTATCATTTGAACCTTTCCTAGCACGGGGAAAGTCTGTAACAGTGCTCCTTCTCAGATTGCTCGCTACTGAAACTAAAGAGCAGTGATAGCAAAAAAGCATTGTAAAATCTTACGTCACAGGCTAGAATCGCTAGGATAATCTGAAGTGTGATTGTTGCTACAAACTTACTTCTTAAAGTTGTAAACGTGATAGTTTCATCTTGCTTCTCTCCCGGCTGAGTTGAAAGAGGGCTTTCTGTAGTGGATCTGCTCACAGTGGGGGTTCATCTCTGCCCTCTTCCTTACTGCTATCTTCCTTAAATTTACTTCTGTTTCCCTGATACGCATATTTTGTACGTGGAGTACCTCTAAGTGGTCACAATCCTAAACAGGTAATGTATATTTTGAGTAAATTTTCATTCTTTTTTCTTTAACAAAGCTGTTTTTCCAGTCATATTTAAGAAGATTTATGAACAGTCCTGTTAGAAGCTGTGAGATTTGTCATCTGTTTTATCTCACATTTTGTCATGCTTGATGGCAGACAACACAGTGTCTTTACCTATGGGAGTTTCAACTTGTACATGAAAATATTAATTCAATCTTTTACTATAAAAGGAGTTATGAGGATTTGAGAAAGTATATGCTTGGATTCAGCTTTTTGAGTGTATTAGCAAAGAAGTCAACATAATTATCCATCATTTTCAGCTTGTACCTAAACTCTAGGATTGAGGCCCATTGTTCATGGGTACTTTCTTGTGTGAATGGAAATGGTTGTGATTTGGATCAAGAATGTTCCTCCAAAAGCTCATGGATTAATCCACTGATGAGTTCACAGCTGAATGTCCTTTTAGGAGGACCAGTTTTTAGAGGAAGTAGATCACCAGGGTTTCCTCAACCCTTTCCTTTCTCTCTGGAAAATGAGTCAGTGCTTCTGTTTCTTAGGTTTGTCTCTGATTTTAGTGTCATAGAGTACTTGGTGTCACCTGCTCAACATTTGGTGGGAAAATTGTCTTTTTTATATCCAATATCTAGCTCAATGGGCACAATTCCTTTTTATCATTAATCATTTTTTTTTATTTTCAAACATCATTCAAATCTCTTTTTTCCCCAATGCCTTCTTAGTTATACTCTCAGCTCATGTTAGTACATTTCTTTTTTGTTTCTATTCTGTATTTGGAGTGAAAACATAGCTACATGATCTGGAATTTTATATATTTTAATTTATTTTTCTTTATTTTAAAAAATATTCCATTCAGTGACTGGGGTGCGTAGTTTTTCTACATCGATATGTAATTTTTTTTATTAGAAAGAGAATAAAACAAAAGGGAGCAGTACAGAGCAGATCAGAACAGGACAACATAGACAACACAGTACTTTACATTAAGACAACTGGACATCAACAGTAGCTAACACCATATCTCTTACTCTGCTATAATTGAGCATAGTTTCAAATACAATAATATCAAACATAGCACAATAGTATAAAGCCATGCATAGAGTGAAAGAATTACAGGGCTTTCTGAACCAAATAACAGAAAATGATCAATGGGTACTATAATATCTCATTTTCAATAAAAAAGAATTTTGTTTCAACTATCACACATATTCAAATTCCAATAAGACACAATGTGATAGATAGAACCAATGGTAGTAGAACAAAAGAAGCATAGTAGGACTTCTAAGAAGGATGATATTAAATCAGCAATAGCTGTCATAATGTTTTGTTTTCTTCAAAACAGCTGTTCATATCATCACGCATGATATAGTCAAACAAAACAGGATAAAACCATTCCAACTGGTGATTTAAAACTTTGAAAGACTTCGAAGCTATGAGATGGGGACTCATGCTTACCATAAAGTCTTATATACTCTTATCAAATCTCATACTAGGGAGACTATATGGTATTTACCCTTGTGAGTTTGGTTTATTTTGCTTAAGAGAATGGTCTCAAGTCGTGTCCATTTATTTATAAATATCTCAATGTGATCATTCTTTATAGCTGAGTAGTACACCATTGTATAAAAATGCCACAACTTTTTTATCCATTCCTCAGTTGATGGGCACTTAAGTTGTTTCCAAGATGTGGCTATTACAAATCGTGCTGCTATAAACATGGGTGCACATATAGCACTGTGGTATGATGTTTTCAGTTCTTCTGGGAATATGCCTAGAGGTGGATAGCTGGGTCAAATGGGACTTCCAAACCCAGCTTGTTGAGAAATTTCCAGACTGACCTCCACAGTGCTTGCACCAGTCTATACTCCCACCAACAGTGTAGAAGAGTTCCTTTTTCCCCACAGCCTCTCCAACACTTGTTATTGGTAGTGTTTTCTATCTTGGCAATTCTTTCTGGAGTGAGATGGAATCTCAGTGTGGTTTTAATTTGCATTTCTCTCATGACTAATGATGATGAACATTTTTTCATGTATTTATTTGCCATTCGTATTTCTTCATCTGAGAACTGTGTATTCATTTCAGATGTCCATTTTTGGATTGGGTCTTTGAATTTCGAAGGTCTGATTTTTTTTTAATTCTTTATAAGTTCTACACAGAAGTCCTTTGTCTGAGGCGCTGTCCATGAAGATATTTTACCAATTTGTGGGTTTTCTTTTCACTCTGCTGGAAACCTCTTTTGACATGCAGAAACTCTTTAATAAGATGTGGTCCCAGTTATTGATTCTGGGAAGTATTTCTCATGTACTTTGGTTCTTGTTCACGAATTCTCTTCCTACCCCTATATCTTTGAGGCTTTTACCTACTTTGTCTTCCAGCAGTTTTAGTGTTTCTGTTTTAAAATTTAGATCTTTGATCCATTTAGATTTTAGTTTAGTGTATGGTGATAGACATGGGTCTAGTTTTAGTCTTCTGCATATGGACAGCCAATATTTCCAGCACCATTTGTTAAAGAGACTGTCATTCTTCCAGTGAGCATGTTTGGCCCCTTTATCAAAGATAAGGTGGTTGAGTGAGTTTGCAGTTGTGGTTGTATCTTCCAATCTATTCCACTGATCCTCGGGTCTGTACAATTCCAGTAACATACTGACTTTATCACTGTAGCTTTGTAGTATAATTACAAGTAGAGGATTGTGATGCCTCCTGCCTTGCCTTTGTTGCTTAGAATTTCCTTTGCTATTCTAAGTCTCTTCTGGTTCCAGAAGAATTTTAGGAGTGATTTCTCTAGATCTATGAGGTATGCTAGTGGTATTTTGATTGGGACGGCATTGAATCTATATAGTAATTTTGGGAGAATGGCCATTTTTACAATGTTTGTTCTTCCTATCCCTGAACAGGGGATGTCTTTCCATTTTCTGAGGTCCTCTTTGATTTCCTTTTTCAGGGTATTATAATTTTCAATGTATAGCTCTTTTACTTCTTTCGTGAGACTGATTCCTAGGTATTTCATTTTTTTGGATGCTAGTGTAAAGGGTATAGTTTCTCTTATTGCTCTCTCAGTACTTTTGTTGTTAGTGTATAGAAATGCTATTGATTTTTGTGTATTGACTTTGTATCCAGCTACCTTGCTGAATTTGTTAATTATATCTAGGAGTCTTTCAGTGGAGTTTTGGGGGTCTTCTATGTAAAGTATCATGTCATCTGCAAATAATGATAATTTAACTTCCTCTTTTCCTATCTTTACTCCTTTTATTTCTCTTTCCTGTCTTATTGCTCTGGCTAGTATTTCCAGTACTATGTTGAATAGTAGTGGTGATAATGGACATCCTTGTCTTGTGCCTGATTTTAAGGTAAGGCGTTCAGGTTTTGACCATTTAATATGATGGTGGCTGTTGGTTTGTCACAGATGGCCTTTACCATATTGAGATAAAGACCCTCTATTCCAATTCTCTGTAAGGTTCTTATCATGAATGAGTGTTGGACTTTATCAAAAGCTTTTTCTGCATCTATAGAGATGATCATGTGGTTCTTGCTTTTGGCTCTATTGATATGGTGGATTACATTTATTGTTTTGCGTATGTTGAAACATCCCTGCATTCCTGG
>PVJX010013768.1:0-46582 GCA_004027295.1 Dolichotis patagonum
AGGGCCAGCCCCACGTCAGCCTGTGTAAAACCTAATTTGATTCTTCTTTGTTTGAATTGTTTGGCGAACTGTTCCAATTCATCAGAGGTTGGCGTCTCCTCGTCGGAGTGGTCCTGGCAGTGATGCGAACCCAGTTCGCTGTGGTCCTGGGGCTCCCGGAGGACTGGGTGCAGGCTTTGTGTGGAGGCAGCCGCTGGTGGTGGGGTGAGTCCACCGTGCTCTAGCATGCCGCTCACCGTGAAGCCTGGTTGGGAGTACACGTTGAGGGGTTGGCCGCTTGAGGTGATGGACGGGTTTGGCGCTGGGTTTGCCCCCCAGGCGTTCTGGTGGTTAGTGTGCGGTGAGTGGTGTGCTACATGTGGTGATCGGTGATGAATGATCGCACCGAGTTGAAGGTCTTCACGCCCGGGCTTCACGTCCTGCTGGTCCAGAGTGGTAGTGGCCAGTGTGGAAGACCATGGGCCCCCATCGCTCAGACTGGTCACCCAGTGATGCCCAAGGGGATGCCCATTGCCTGGAACTCCTTGCAAGTAATCACTTTGCAGAAGTTTCTGAGGATTGCGGAAAGGACTTCCCTGCTGCATGCCTGCGGAGTCCGCATGGACCAGGGAGCTGGAACTGAGAATGCTGTAGGGATTCGAGGCAGCTGTGGCCATGGTCTGTGAGGATTCCCCTACTAGTAATAGTGTGGCAAAGGGAGCAGCTTCAGCCTTTGACATCTACGGTGCGGGGGAGCCAAAGCCGCGAACACGGGTTACTGGCACCCATTTTGGCCAATTGCAGAGCGTCTCGACCTGGCCAGGCGTGAGCACAGCCAATTGTGTCATGGTAGGCCGAGCTTGCTTTCCAAATTAAGCAGGCCAAGCTCACGAGTTTCTGTGAGACCCAAGCAGGAAGTGAATCACTCTTTGGGCTCTATTGGCTGCCTAGCAGAGTGGCAGCGGTTCTTTTGATTAACCCTTTCTCAGATCCCCCTCCCCAGCGGGCGTTTGTGGTGGAGAACGGTGGAGGATATTTGGGCCAAGAGGGGAGCGAGATTGCAAACTGGCACTTTAAAACTGTTTTTTATTTATTTAGGTTAACATAAAGTGAAAAAGAAAAAGTAAAACAAGTTTAAATATCCTTTTGATCTTAATGTATAAATATTTTTTTTTCCAATTCAGCGTTCTGGGTTACTCTGTGTCAGGGACTACAAGACCAACAGCCGTTACAAATTTTGAGCAAAATAATATATTTTACAATAAGAACACAAGTCAATGAATTCACTATTCCAGTAAGAGCTATTTCATTTTATTTTATGTATTTAATTTTATTACTTATAATAAATTCAATCCCAAGATCTGAAGAATCTAAGAAATTGATGCCCTGTGTCTTCTAAAAAAGAAAACAAACAAACAAAAAAAGAGATTGAGGCGAAAAGAACGGAAAAGATTCTCAGAAATTAAAATTTAATAGGAATATGGCTGTGGAAAAAAATTCAATTATTTTGAAGTTTGCTTCCCAATTCACTTTGGCAACTGGAAGCTTTGCTTTATCATTGCTACGTATCAGCTCCCATGAGAGGGTCCCACAACTTTTGTGAAAGACAGTGCTTCCTAAAGAAAGCACTTCTCATTCACACTTACCACACTCCCAAAAGATATGCAGGAAAACATTTAGGATTCCTTGCTTGATGGGGTCCTCTTGGAAAATTGTTAAAAGTACACACTCACCCCAACTCTTACCAAAACTAAGAAAATGTAAATCATTTAGTGTACCCAAGAAATGCAGAAAGACACCAGGTTATTTGGCATCAAATATTGCTCACCCTTTCTTCCCTGTGAAGCTTGAAATACAGGACTACTTTTACACTTTAAACAAATAGAATAGAGAAAAAAGACTTGTTAGGGAATGACAAGTCGCTGTTCGCCAAAGCACCATACAAAGACTTCCCTCATAAGAAGAGTTCAGAAAAATGCAAAGATTTTAAGCTTTTTGTAACAACAGAAATGCAACAACCCGATACCCAACACAAAATCTTAAATTTAAAACAAAAAATGTTTCAATTATATACTTTCGGAGGTAACCTTGCTGCATAATTATATCTGCACTTACAGAAAATGGCATCAGAGTTCCCTTACTGGTTTGAAATTCCGTTAAATATATTGCAAGAGCTCCTAGGTTAAGCTTGATTTAAATTTGCATACATTTTCATATATTTAGCAGAAATAAAAGAAGGCTTGCAGCTACCAGAAAGTCATTAAGGCATTAGTTTCTCAAAGAAGACTGATCTGAAGAAAATGCAAGAAAAAGAAAAAACAATCCAAGGTGAGCTTATTCTGCCATTCCTTTATATAAGTAAAGAAAATCTATTTCTTTAGGAATTAATTGATTTCTTATGAGGGTTCAGGAATTGTTATTAGTAAACTAATATGTGCTTATCAGGTAGGAAAACCTGGCATGTTCTTAAGATCTATTTGCTTCTTTTGCTCTTAAAATAAAAATTAAACACTTAGTAATTATCGGCAGACAATATCATTTGCCATCTTCTAGCTAGCTTCTTCCCGCTCCCTCTTTGAAACTGTAGCTTCTTTTGTGGATGTATAATTGTAAGGAATTGCATACTTTTAAGTTAGAAATAGATTTTTTTCTTTTTCTCTCTCCCCTTCACTCTATCTCTCTTTCTTTCTCTTCCTCCCTCCATCTTCTCTGTGCACATTTATTCTTTTTCTCTGTTCTTCTGTCTCTACCTCTTTTCTTTTCGGCAGGGGAACTCATTTCTTACTGCCAAATATGTGGAGCTTTCTTTGCAAGAATGTAATGTCATTTGTTCCTGAACTTCTGCTTCCCAAAGAAATATCAATTTGGTAAAATCCACAAAAGTACAATTTAGGCTGTCCATTCCAGAATTCATTTGTCAGTCTGTGTAGAATCAGCTTAGAGGTCAGAAAAGAATGCATTGAAGAAATTTTATATGTGGAACATGATTATGATCACATTTTGCAGCTGTGTCTGGATGAAAGATTTGCTAATCTTAGTGTGGTCATACAGGGATAAAAATAATTATCAAATGATAAGGTTTTTGATTGAAAAAAGAACATCTTTTACCAATTGAGTCTTGTCTGAGTTTGTACAATCAACCTTTCTCTTATCCATGGATTCTGCTTTGGGTACTGGGCTTTGCCAGCTAAGTAAAAGTGTTTCAAATCATTTGCCAGGAGGCAAGGGGAGGGGGAGTAGCAGCCAGAAGGGTCATTTAAGCCTAGGAACATGGCTTTCACTACCTTTGCTTTTGCAGTCTTTAAGAATAGCCTCTGTTGGGAGCAGAAACTTGAAGCAGAAATATTTGTCATCCTCTTTATTTTTTATCCCTTCTTTTCCCCATCCCTCCCCTGCCCTCCCTTCCTCTCCCCTCTTCCCTCTTCCTATTTCTTTTTCTCTCCTTTCTTTGTATTTCTCTTTTTCCTTCTGTTCTTCCATCTCTTCCTCTTTGTTTTTCTCTTTCATTTAAGAAATCATTTTCCATGAATATAGATATTGTTAACTGAGTTTATATGCAATCACATCTGTAGTGGCAGTGTTAGAATCCTCTCTTTACACAAGGTGCATTTTAAAAAAGTATATCTGAATGTAGTCAGATCCTTCTGTTCTTACTAATCTATTGGAGAGGTTTCCTTCACCCTGTCCTGTCAGTCTAACTTCCCAAGTGTAACAGATGCCGCTCAAGCGTTCCTTTCTGCAGCTTCTCTTTATTCAGCTTTGCATATTTCTCCTCATGATCTGGGTTTCCATAGAGAGAGGAATAAAAGGGGGGACCATAGTCACAAATCCCTTGCCCCATGCAAAATAAAAGAGCTTCATTCAATAGACGACCCTGTCTGGACATGGGAGAAAAATAAGTCCGTGAGAAGCTACTGTTGCAAAAAGCTGGTAACTTATCATACACTGCATTTTGCCTAAAACTCTTAAGCAACCACTAGTAAACCTGCTCTCTTGGGCAGCTGTGCTAAATCCACATGTTGGTTTGCTCTTCATTCAGATCTTGAAGTACACTTAGGGTCCTCAGATTTCCTTACCTCCCCTTGAACTATATTTTGAATAAAACCACAATAGCTTTGGCAGCTAAAAGTTGCCCTAGAGAAGAGCCTGGGTTTGAAGTGGGTGAACTTTAATTGTAGTGAATTTAGCACCTGTCTCCAAAAAGGCAGCTCAAGTTTAAATTCCTTGGCCAAAAAAGCACTTGGCATCATATTCATTCTTTGTTGAGTTACCTTCAAACTCCAGTCTGCTATCCCACTGTTTATAAGAATGCAAAACATTTTCCTAAAAGATGTTAAAGCTGTATACATTTATTTATGCTTCCATTTTTGTAAAATGAGGCTTTCATTTCTCACAAGATTTAAGATAAGTTCAGAGTATCTTTGGAGAGAAACTTGTTCTTCCCTCTGTTAGCAAGCAAGGAAGGACCCACAAAAGAAATTAAGCACATTAATGGGGTTGAGGTCTTGCTCTTGTGGAAGCATGCTAACATGGTCTCAGCTGCACAGACTAAACTCAGCCTCATTGCAAAAGTGCCTCAGCCTTATGGATTATGAATCTTGGAGATTTCATATTTATGTGTAGTTTAGGAAGCATTCTCATTATGTGTACAAATTGGGGGGCTACTGAGCAGATGGGTTGGGGGTTGGGAAAGAAGTTTTCCAAAGGGCTAGATTTGTTTTGGTATAGAGACATGACCTGGAGACTGAAAACTTCAGCTTCTCTTTTACAAACAAGACAAGACAGATTCAATAAAGGAGAGAGAAGTGCATAGTTTCTTTTTAAAAACCTGAAACTCATACTGACCAGAAAACAACTGAACAGTTTCACAAATAAACAGAGAAAGAATATTTTTACTGGTATTTTTATGTTGAGTTCATGGGACATTCTTTGTGTGGCATACATCTGCCCTTCAAAATATAAGGCCACTGGCAATCCTCTTGTATTTCTCTCCTTTCTTTTCTCCCTTCTTCTTTTCTGTCTTTCTCAACTTTTTTGCAAATTGTATGGAAAGAAAAGAAAGGGACTCCAAAGAGTCTAACAATAAGATGTAAGAATTGAGTTTAGATAGCATTGGTAGGTATTTGCCAATGACGACTCACTTTCAGTTATCTCATTTTTTCTGGGTCTCCACTGTCTTTTTTTCAATGTGAAGAAAATAATTCTTAGAGGAAAAGGAGGCTGGAGAGGGTAAGCGTGATAGCATACAGCAAGTAGTGCATCATAAACATGATAACTTTTTTAGAAGAAAAATATATGTAAAGTTTATACAAATAGTTCAATGTGGGGAGAACATTAGTCATATGGCAACAAAATGGAATCTAGATGGGGAAGTCCTAAGGCATTGTATGGATAGGTCCCTGGACAGGACAGCTGCAAGACAGGCTAAAACAATACAGACCCTCACTATTGGGGAAAAGATGTTCCTTCTACAGTGGTATTAGCCAGCTCTCATTGATCTGTTCTCAGTTTCTCTTCTGTGGTAACCTTTCCATTGCCATTACCATTGTCATTGATTAACCTGAACTTATAGGGTCCCTCATAGAGAAGTCTATGTAAACAGAGCTACTGCATTCAGCATAGCACTTCTATCATTTTCTAGGTATCAAGATTTGGAATAAGAAACATTGTGGACACTTACCAGTCACTTATATTGCACTGCAGATGAGTATTTATATTGAGGAACTCATTGAAGGCTTTCACAAAATACAAACCCAATGTGAAATTATCTTTTAATGGAGTCACAGAATGTTCCTATATTTAAAGGGCAGTGGTACATATATATTATATGTAATACATATTATTATATTATATATTACATTATATATTTTATATAGTACATAATATATAACAATATATTTAATATAATTTTATAGTCAGAAATGGCAGAGGTATTTAAAATTGTCAAAAAATTGTTCTTCTTTACTGATCAGAGGGCATGTAGAGATTGCCTTAAAATTCTATGAATTGATATTTGAGGTGTCAATAAGCTGATTTGAATATTGCAGGTGTTTTAATATTAAGAAATCCACCTCAGATTGAAATTCACTTCTTCATGGACAGATCAAAAGTTTTAATGTACAGATTTATAACAATGGTGTCCTTCATTTATATATGAAATCTGTGTTCTCTACCACTGCCTCCCACCTTAGTAAATGATATTTATGTGGCATGGCAAACATCTCACATATTTATGAGAATACAGGAAGTTTGAATATACATAAACTATGGTCGCTATATAAAAATAGCTTTCAATAAATAATTTGCTGTGTTTCCAGGGCTCAGTTTACTACTGCAGAATCTCACAGTGGACAGAGATCTTTTTGCTATGTTTGAAAATGAACAAATATTGAAATTTTTCTCATTTTAATTCAGAAATTTTGATCATTGCTATTATTTTCAAGGACAGAAAAGGTAGAGTAGGATACAGAATGTTGTAAAAGTAATTCATGCACACACATACACACGTGTGAGCAGAGAGAGAGACTGCAAATGTTAGGGAAAAATCTGCTTTGTAAAGACATTTGGTGACCACATTTTAAATAAGAATATTAATGCTTCCTTTCTTGTGATTGTTGTCCTGTTAGTTCTTAGAGAAAGGATATCGGTTTCCTGAGTTTCTAAATAATCTTTCTCTGCTGGAACTTTTCTTTGGGCTGATAGCTCTTGCATTTTACCCCTCTCTGTATTTGTATAATCATTTTGGCTCCTCTGCTCTAAGAAAATAATTAAAGTTTCCATTTGCTCATGAAAACATCATTAGGCTATTTATGTGTACAGAGTATGTGTGTCTGTACATGTACGTCTGTATATATATTTTATTTCCAAAAACTTTTTGGAGTCTTTTGTCAAAGAATAAGAATCAGATGACCAGCAAAGCAATCTATTTCCTACTCAGGAATTTGCCATTTGGGAGTCTGCTGCAGGCTTCCCTAGCTTTAACATTATAGCCACCACTGCTCCTAGTTTGGTGTTACTGCTTACTCAAGTAGTTCTTTCTAACCTTGGATATCTAGAGCCAGAGAAAATCAAGACATTTCCCTGAAGTCCCAGACAAAGTGGTGACAGGAAATGGGAAGATCTGGGTAGCAACAGTGCTTCTCATCTCCTAGGGAGCCTGCCTAAAATGAAGGGTTGTAAATAAAGAATATCTTAGCCTGGGTTGTGGGGAGGAGTACTAAGAGAGAGTGTTGGGCTGACAAATCATGTCTTAAGGTAACTTGGCAGAAGGTAATTCTTTGCCCCAAATGAATTCTATTGCAACAACAAGGCAACTGAGAAAATATGTTTGTTTTTTCTGCCTCCTCCACCTACTAATGTCTATCTGCTTACCTTCACAGCTATTCTTTTTGGATCAATATCTAAAGAGTGGAGATAATGCTGGTTTTCCTCAGTTGGAAAATAGAGAAAGGCGGCATCCAGTATCTAGAAAGGTGATGACACCAAGGCAGAGGGACTTGGGATGAAGTTGGAGTATGGATCCTAATAGCCATTAATTTTTCAGAGGAACCCTGGGTTTTTTGTTTTTAAAACAATTTTTATTGGTAAATGTTTGTGATACATAGTGGTGACATTTGGCATGGAGGATACACATATCACATCTTAATCATTTTATACCATTTCCCACTTTCCCCTCCCCTCAAGAGTCTACTTCGTTGTTTTTGTTTCTTTGCTTTTTGGGTTTTTTTCTGTTTCTGTTGTTTTATTTAAAACAGGTTTCTTTCACTTTACTCTTTAAATTACTTATATTTAGGGTCTATCTTGTTTGAGAAACCATGCATGTGATTATAAACTTTATGTGTCTGACTTAGTTTACTTAGTATTATTTAATTATCTGGGGTTATTTTGCCTGGCCAAGAATATTTGCTCCTGTGCAGCCTTGTCCCTTATCTGGCTATCCCCTACCAGATTCAACTACTATTTTGAGCCCCACTACTATCACACACAATGATTATCTCTAGGCACTCATCAAGGTAAAGTACCCGAAGTACAGATTTTTGAGGAGTCAATTCCTAGCCTCTATACTTTTTGACAACACAGCCCTGCCTCAGTGATGCCCTCTCCCACACAGGAGACCAGTAACTCTCATGACTGCATGTGTTTTAGGATGATATGTACTCTAAAATATTTTGTTTGGATCACATTGAGTGCAGCAAAGTTTAAGCCTTTCTAGTTCTCCATCAAAAAAAAACTTTCCTGCTTTTAATTATTGCCAATGAAAAAACAAATCCTAGGTTTCTGAGGAGAGACATTTAGAATGATCTAAATATACACTGAGATTTCTTTTGTACATTGCAATTATTCATTTTACTTTATTCAAATGACAATGAAAATTCTCTTTTTCTACCTTCTTACTACTTTTACTTTTGAGAAAGCTTTAGGTTTTTGTTTGCAGTTAACTGTAGTTCAATCCTATCATCCCTTCCTTTTCATACATTTTCCTAGGTGCTTATTGCAAAAGTTAGTTATGCCCTCCCCTGTACACAAGTAAGTGTGGGAGAGAGGAGAGGAGGGAAGGGAAGAGAGAGACAATGGAAGAGAGAAAGTGAAAGAGAAAGAAGTTGTAAGGTTGAAATTTTGCATACTAAAGAACAAAGTATTTGAGTGTAAATTGACTTCAATAATGATTGCAGCTCTGAATATGGATCTACGCTCTTCAGAAACTGAGTTTAGAGCAGTCCAGGTTTGGTTTTCTTTTCACAAGTCCTTGACAGCTTTGTAAAGAACTTTTATTTGTCCTACACCAATACTCACATTTGTGAGGGAGAGTATTATTAGAGTATCTCCCACCTCTTTGTTATCTCTCAGAAAAACTGCATTTTAATAAATATTTTGTACTTTTTCACTACCATCAAGGAGTCTGCTAATTTTAATAATTAGAATGAAAATAAGTCACAGCACACAAATGAAGCACTTTTGGAAATGGAGGGTTTTTTTGGAAATTTTACTACTACAGATAGATCATAAGCTTCTTTTAAAAATGAGATGGTAACTGACTCCCATTATAAATAAATAGATTTACTTTTCTTGGATCAGCCAGTTGGATTTAAAATTCTAAAATTTTAATAATCCATCCTACCACATTTATGGAGGTATATCTGTAACAAAACCAGAATATAGTTACTGAAAGGTTTAACACAATGTAGTTTTGAGTAAAAAGAAGTATGGTTAACTTTTACAACCCTTTAAACATTCATTATGAACTCTTTCAGGTACTTATTTGGAAATAAAAATTACATTATATTCTTATGGAATGATAATTACATTTGGAGATGTTTGTTGAAAGTATATAGTTCATGAAATAAGCTAAAGCTGCTGAATGATGAATGTTTGTTTGAAAACTGTTGAAGTCTTTCTAGCTTATATTGTTTTTTCTCTTAGTACGTGTTTGCAATATTCTTATAGTTGGACACTTTTGAAATGTTTTTTTTTATTTCTCATTTGGTAAATCTATAAACTGTTTTTAAAATGACTAGTAGTGTGTAAGAAGATTGCAAGTCAACCTAGTGAATTAAGATGATTCTCTATCAGTTTAATTTATGTTTTATAGTTAGTTTAGCATTCTGATTTGATTGCCTTAGTAATGTGAATTGCCTACAGCTGCTGATGATACAGCTTTAATTCTGTTTTAAAGGTCATGTAAACATGTGCCTGTAGCATAAGGAATGCAAATTCAATTCCCTTTTAATGTTTTCTCACATTCAGAGCCTTCACCTAGAAAATTAGTAAGATTTAATATAAAATTATTTTAATGTTATGATTTCATTAAAGTCTTTTACAGTGCTTTTTTCTTCTTCAGCAAAGTAAAGAATTCTTCCTCTACTTTGTAGTGCTTAGATAGTACAATATATACTAGCAGTATTGGAGGCAGAGAAACATTTCGGTTAAAATATATTTACTTTTCTGATGCTTCCACCAATAAATAGCTGAGAACTTCATTTCAGTCTCCCTGTTGCTGGAAGAAAAATTATACAAAACAAACTAGATAATTTTAGATTGCATTAGAAGCAAAACATTGTGCAGACACATAGGAGATTTTATTCACAAGTATTTTTACAATATGAATACATGATTGAAATAAATGGGGAAACATATTGATAAAAAACATCTAATAAAATTGGGAGGCAAAGCAAAATGCTTTGTTACAAATAAGTTGGCAAAAATAAATTATGATCTCAAGTTCCACAGATATTTTTTATAATGTAGTTTATTTTGTTGTATTACTTTAAAATATATTAATCCCTCAATATTAATGCAAGATTGTGTCACTAGATCACATTAAAACATCAATTTTTTTCAATTAAAAATTGAAATCTTTTTTCAATTAAAAATTATGCAACTCTTCCTAGAAGAGATAGTCATGTAGGAATGGGGAAATGAGGTGGTAAACATACAAGTTGAAATACACTGGAAAGTTAAAACCTAATTGTTGTGGTGATACCTTTGTGCTGCTTTATAACTCATATCTTTGCTTTTTGTATTTCACTAAACCAAAATTTGATTACAATAAATTTCAACTGGAGATCATGTTTTCAGATATTTTCTCCTTGAAATTGGTTTGCTCAATTGATTAGAGTTTTAAAATGTATAAATAGGGCTGAGGATTTAGCTCAGTATCATAAGTGCCTACCTGGCAAGCATCAGGTCATGAGTTTGATCCCTGGTACCAAAAAAAAACCCACCCAAAAAGTATAAAAATAAAAATATATAAATATATTTATTTGTTAATATGTTGGCACTGTATAAAAAACAAATAAAACACATGCAAATGAAGCCTAAGTGCAATAAGTCTGAAACATAGTTTTATTTGATATTGAGAAAAGGTAATAAAAATGTTTGGAACTTAAATTTAAAAGATAAATTCTTTTAAATTGTTGGGAAATATGTATTTTTCTGTTTTCGTGCTTTACAATTGACTTTTATCTACAACATGTGAATATTCAAGAACGTTCATGAAGGGAAAGACTATGGTTATGAGTAACTCTTGCCTTTGCAATTTTAAAACACTTATCTTTTTCTTGCTTTCTTAATAACAACCCCCCCACACAAAAAAAGTTATATTTAAAGTCTGGAGAAAGTGCTATATTTTTATTTAGACTCTAGATTGTAGAAATACAGCACCATATAAACAACTGTTTGATGAAAAAAATCAGCATAAAAGTAAACTCTGTATTCTATGGTTTGTCCCAGTTGCCTTATGTCAGTGTAAATTAGTGAGAATTGAAATTGCAGGTACATGCGCTTTGCATAATCTTGGTTTTGATGTACACAGGCTCTTAGAATTAAGATCACAACTGTTAAAGTTATGTTAACACATACATTGTAAAAATTTCAATTATGTTTTGCATTTGATAGAAGACATTAGGCTATACAATTTTTTGCTTAAAAAGACAGCAATGATACAGCCTTACTATTTAATTTTTGAAACTTGATATTATGAAAAATAAATTCAAATAAGTAATTTTCTAAATTTTATTCTGGCTTAAAATTTTAAGATCTCTGCTCACAAATATGTTCTTTTAAATAAAAATGGACAGCAAATATAATAGAAGTCCAAAACCTGATCAATGCATGGAAATCTATTTGTTCTACCTGAGATGAATGATCATTGTTCTTATTTGACTGGATATATTTTATACCAGCTTATTTAGATAATACTGACTCAACAGGTGTCATTTTTACTGTAGCTACACATTTTTCTTTAATGGGATATCAGTGTAATTTTACTGCAACAAAATAGATAACATTGAAAATTAGCTATTTCATGCCTGCATATTCTTTCACCAAAAGAGAGCACACAGTCATATGTGACTGGCACTTGTCTCAGATAAAAGCTTTACTTGGAGTAGGTAAATTAAAGAAGATACTTAAAAATTTTAAATGACCATCACCTCCTCTCAAAAGTAAAATTCACCATTTACATTCGACTCAAGCATGCTGTAAATCAAATGAATAGCAAATAACAGCAATGCTTCTTTATATTTCATGTAACACACACATACTCCCCTCCTGAAAATAAACTAGGGTATTTTAATGAAGTTAAATACATTATCATTTACTTTCAGATTTATTTGTACTGCAGCTAATTTCTAGATATTCCTAATTTCCAATAACTTTCCCTGTTAAGCAATGATGCATACTATTTGTGTTTTGAAAGTGAATTATCTGAACACAAGGAAGTTACACAGTTGCAGTTTATGGAAGATTCTATTAATTTACCCTTACTATTTCTTGGTTTCATATATGGAGAAATTTGCATAATTTTATCATTTATTAAAAATATCACAACACATCTGTGGTAATTTCTTATCAAATCTCTGTTTAATAATAATGATATAGAAATTTTATGTGTGCATAGAGAAACTTTATACATTTACTTAAAATCAACTTCACTAGAATGACTGAGACAATGTTCAGAAACAATGAACCACAATTTGACATTTTCTAATAATATATGTTGTTGTATGTTCTATGTGTTTTTCTTCATTATCTTCTTACATCTGCAGTTCTATTTCCACTCCCCCTTCCTCCACCCTATGTATTTGATCATTTCTCCAAGTCCCTTGGCTGAACTAACCTCTTTTCATGCAGAGGATAAAAAGAGAAGAACTTCAAAGTAGGTTCAGGTAATTAACAGCTGAGGGGAATATAATCTAAATCACAGGCCCTGCTTTGCACCCAGGCTGGATCTCTGAGCCAGCCGGCAAGGGAGTACCTATTCCCTATAGCATCTAAATCTGCTTCCTCTGAACAGCTCTGCCAGGCCCCCAGTTATCACATCTGCATTTCAAACACCATGGCTCAAGCATTAATTATTAATTAGCCTACAGTCACTCTAGAGGATTCAAGTTCCAGTCTGCATGCACTTACTCATTGACCTCTATCTTAGGATTTTTTTTGTGTGTGTTATGTGTGTGTGGATTGGTGGGTGACTCACTAGAATGCTTAATAATTTCCTTTCTCTTAGATTTTCTGTTCTAGTTTCATAGAGAGGAAACAGTAGGAATAATCCAAGTAGAAATAATCAAAGAATAGCGCCCAATTTTGTTTATAATAAAATATTCTGTCAAAAGGTGAGGAGTATATGAGCAAAATAATTTATTGGCAATATTGAGTATAAAAAAAGTTTAATGTTAAAATATTGACTAGCTATAGTTGCCTCGAATTGAGACATGCATACATGAGACAAACTTACGTATTTAGTTTCTGTGACAGCAACTGTAGAGCTTGTAAAGTGAATTAGAGTCCATCCTTGCATAATGTATATGTATGATCAGTGAAACTAGTTGTAGATGCAACTGAATTGAGAAATTTCCAACAAAACTATAAACACAAAAATGATTTTTTAAAAGACAATTTGTTTTATTTCAAAAAAAGGAAGAAACTCTTTTCTTGCATGCACATATGTTGATGTATCTTAAATTATGTAATTCATGACAAACATTTGTATCTAAATGTGAAAGCCTTTAATGATAGCACAGCCTAACGTTTAACTGAGTGAGCTGAAAGTTAGGGAGAACTGAGTTTGTATCTCAGCTTGCCACTTACTAAGTGACCTTAAATCCTGTATCTCTGACACTTTAGCTTTCCTTTAGTAAAATGAGGGCTGAAGCTATGAAGTGTACTTTGCTCCTTTGCTTGGTGGTTCTATATTAGATTTCTCCAGTAAGGGATACTGGAAGAAAATTTTAAGGTTGGAAGAAGAGATCAGAAACCTGGCTTTTGTTATTGCTTCCTACTCATGTTAGTATCACTCCAACAGTTGCTTTTCAACCCAGTAATTATATTTGCTTTCAGCAATAATTCCAGTATCCAGCATTTCTCCACAATTTCAGAACATATCTCACTGTGCTTCCTTGGAGGTATTAGCACAAACACAAATCTTCCACAACAGTCCACAACAGATTTGAATAAATCTCAGATCCCTAAGACCTTGCCTAAGCCACAGAATATCATCAGTCACCAGGAAGCACTTTCATGTAGAGTATTTATTCACAGATTTTCAAGGTTTTTCTTTTAGAATCTAGGTTATGACAACGTCAAAGTCTTTTCTTTGTTTCCCTAGATCTGTTCTATGTTTCTGCAGTTACTCTTTCACTATTTCAGTGTTCAAAATTTGCCTTTTCAGTATTGTAGTACTTGGTTATCCAATTCACACTACTAAGTTATCTCTGCTAAATTAAGCATTTTATTGATGTACTGCACTGACTAGAACCACTAATATAATTGTTACTTGTCTTGTTCTCTGTCTTAAATTAAAAGTATTTCTAAATGTCAGCTTAAATATCACTTTGCAGTAGATTTTGATACTTACTTTTAAAAAATATTTAAGTGACTTTGTTTTATTTATGGCTCCATAAAAGGCTTTCTCATTTAGGAAATCAATGTTTACTAAAATTTCCAAACTCATTCAAGTAATTATATACATTTTTATCTTGAGCTTGGTATTCTGGATTCTGAATACTAAAACAATATTACAATACTTCCATAAACTCAATTTGTCCATAAGGTACTATATTTCTATATTGTACAAACTAGTTTGTACAGCATTAGTCAGAATGATTGAATATAATTTTATAGGCAAGATAGGTTAGTGATTTCCATTTTTGTGCTTGTAGTAAAATGATGCAGAACACGAACATAGTCTCTTAAATAGTATTAACTGTAACACCAATGCTATGCAGATCTTGAGTACTTTTTATTTTATATGAAAAAATGCCATGCCACTGGGCCTTGCCAATAGTAATTATACTTTGTACTTTAATGAATTACATTCCTTAGATACATGATATAAGTGGAATTAGACAGTATTTTCACTTCTGTGATTGGCTTTATTCACTTGTATAATGTTCTCAAGGCTCATCCATGTTATTACATAGAACAGGATTTCCTTCTTTTTGAAGACTTGATAATATTTTGTTGTATGTGTGTGTGTGTGTGTGTGTGTGTGTGTGTATATATATTTGTAACCACTCATCTGTGAATGGGCATATAATAGGTTTCTATTTATTGCTATTGTGAAAAGTACTACAATGAATTTGGAAGGATAAATATTTTTCCAATCCAAATTCCAAGTATTTTAGATAAACTGCTGCAAGTGGGATTTCTGGGTCACATGGAAGTTTTATTTTTCTACCATTTGTGTGTTGCTTTTATGACTTTTCATTAACACGTATTTCTGATTTATAATAAATACATTATTATTGTGTTATATATTTCTGTTTTGAAGAATCTCCATATTGTTTTCCTTAGTTTTTATAGCATTTCACATTTTACCAATGTTGTAAAAGTATTCTATAAGTTCACATCTCACATGCATATATCTGTTCCTGTTCTATAGATTGCTTCTTCCCTCAGAAGACTGGTTAGTTGAATATACAGAATATTTCCAGTTTGATTTCACCATAATTGCTTACTTTTTATACTTTTTCTAGCATATGACTTTTGTGTCACATTCAAGAAATCATTGACATAACAAATGTCAAGAAATTTCTCCTTAGAATTTTACATTTCATTGTTATTTAGAAGGTGTTAGCATTGTATAATTTTTATTCTGTTGTGTGGCATTGTGATGTATACATATGCATCTTAATTCTTTTTTAAGTCCCTTTTATTGCCACATCATCCCCAATCCCTCCATCTCTTGACTCTCTTCCCATTTAGGAAAAACATATCTCCCCATTTCTAATTATGTTTCATTTTGTTCTTTATTTGGACAAACAAAATCTTGTCAAATTTCCCCACAAATACAACAGTGAATCTAACCATTGAAAATCAATCAGTTCTCATCCAACTCAGTTTGCCAGTTTAAAAATTACTGCTTCGATTTAAATGCCTAATATTGGATTACTCAATTTCAAGTATTTTCTTTCTTTTTTCTTTCATTTTTTTGTTTGTTTCATGTACCCTTAGAAATTCATGCATACCTAGAAATCTATCCATGCTTTCAGAATTCTCTATTTTTATTTATATACAGGTTTGAAAAATAGTTGTCAACTTTTTGAAATTTTGCTGTGTCTATTTTGATTTCATCTTTTCCATTTCTAAATGTATTCACTTTGGGCCATTTGTCTCCTTTTTTAGTTAGAGCAAAAGGATTAACTAAGAATTGTGTATTTTTTTTCATTTTCTCAAAAATCTAACTCTGATTTATTGAATATTTGTACAGTTTTTTCTTGTCTAAATTTCATTGATTTCTGTTTTGTTCTTTATAATTTCCTTCCTTGTATTAGCTTTGAGTTTGCATTGTTTTTGATTGTATAGGACATTGAGATGCTTTATTAGGTTATTCATTTGGGCTTGCTCTCTTTTTGTGATGTAGGCATTTTAGTCTGTGTCTTTTTTAGTTAAACTTTTTTTTCTTTTATACAGCACACCATTAGATTTTGTTTCTTGATCCATTTTTCCAATCTGTTTCTTTTAATTGGTGAATTGAGATTATTCAGTTTGAGAGTTATTATAGAGAGCCATTGCCATTTTCCTGTCATTGCCTTGTTTTCCTTTTGCTGATTTTTCTTTTGCATTCTACTAAACTGCTCAAACTAGCTGGTATATTTCTTTCATTAAGCATTCTGTCATTGTTAGCTGCATTGCTATTTTGTAGGATATCTTCAGTAATTTCTTGAGTGTTGGTTTGAGTGTTGATTATTCTTTAAGTGCTCTTTATCATGGAAATATTTTATTCTCCCATCATCTTTGAAAAGCAGTTTTGTGGGATGTGTAAACTTGCATAGGAAATTGTTTTGTTAGGCCTTGAAACACTTCACTCTATTCCTTGTTGTACTTTAAGTTTTGTGTTGAGAAGTTTGCTGTATTTTTCTGCTTGTTAACTTCTCTGATATAACTTTGAATAATTGGCTATGTGCATGTCTGTTTTTTCCATTTAATACACTGTGGCTCAGTTTTGGAAAATTTGGAAGTTTTAGAATCATTTTGTTGCCTTGTTATCTCATGGCATGTGTGTGTGTGTTTGTGTGTGTGTGTGTGTGTGTGTGTTTGCGGTTTTTTGAGTTGATTATAACGGAAATCTTTGTTGTTAACATGAGGACTTCTTTCTTTCTTTTTTTTCTTTTCCTATTTTTAAATTATTTTTGGTGCCAGGGATTGAACTCATGACTTCGCACTTGCTAGGCAGTCTCTGTGCAGCTGAGGTAAATCCCTGGCCCCAAACATGGGGAAATCTAATGTTCACTTTTCAGTGATATCCTCTGTGGATGACTAACATTGCCTTTACCTTTGTGCCATGATTCAGTCATCTCTGTTTACTTCTGATGGATGATTGGACCTTATTTGCCTCAGTATACAGGCTTCCAAGATTGAGCTGAGGTATTGTTAATCACACCAAGACAGTTCAAAATTTGCCATCCTATGAAAATCAGTTAATATTAGCAACTATGTCACTTTGGCTACCACATACATATCAGTATCAATTATAGCATCAAAGACAAACTAAATACCAACAAAATTTAACGTTCAATAATGTACGAACCATAGCCATTTAAAAGAGATTGGTACTGGCTCGGCCTACTATTCACTTGCAATAAATATCTACTCAATGGAACAAGTTCAAATCTAACAATATAATAGTATTTAACAGTAATATCAGTAATATCATAATACTATCTAGCTATCTAGAGATTCAGAAATCTTAGTAGTTATACAAGTAAAGGTAAATAGTGTAGAGAACCATAGAATAAAAAAATTGAATAATTAATGGTTAGAAGAAAATGGAAAGAAAATTGAGATAGGTTGATTGAAATGTCTTCATTTCATATGTCCAATTTTTGATTAAGTCGTTAAATTTGATAGTTTGCCAGGCATTGTGGCTCACACCTGTAATCCCAGCAGTCTACAGTCTGAGGCAGGAGGTCACAGTGAGTTCAAGACCAGCCTGGGCTACAAAGTAAGATCAAAGTCAGCCTGACCTGTGTAGTAAGACTCTGTCTCAAAGAGACAAAAAATAACTCATTCAAGTTCTCTATATATTCTATATATTCCTCTGTCTGAGGAAAGAATGGCACTTTGCTTATAATTACGTCTTCAAGAATCTATCTATTCTAAGTGTCTTCTGATTCCACATGAATTTTAGAATAGTTTTCTCTAGTTCTGTGATAATGATATTGATATCTTAATAGGGATCATGTTAAATATGTATATCAATTTAGGAAGTACACCCATTTTGACTTTATTTATTCTGCCTATCCAGGAACAGGTGGTTTTTTTCCATTTTCTGGTATCCACTTTGATCTGATTTTTTAGTGTGGAGGTCTTTTATTTCTTTAGTTAGGGCAATAATAAATAAGTATTTCTATTCCCTTTACACTATTGTGAAAGGTTTCATTTCCCTAAAAATTCTCTTGATAAGTTTATTATTGTACAAGAATGCTACTGATTTTTGAGTGACTTTATATTTTGCTATTCTACTGAATTTGGTTATATATTTTAAATAGTCTTTAGAGGGCAATTCGGAGTCTTTTTTGTACAAGATAACACATATAACAATTTAACTTCTTTCTTTCTTACCCGTATCTCTTTTGTTTCTTTGTCTCATTGATCTGGTTAATGTTTTGAGAGTTATATTAAATAGGATATCCTTGCTTTATACATGATTTTAGAGAGGAAAGGTTCAGGTTCTTCCAGTTTACTTTGACATTAAGTATTCATTTGCAGAGTGAGCTAAAAAAATATTTATATTCTTATTTTCTTCCATGTCAGAAGTGGATTTTATCAAATTCTTTTTCTGCATATATTGAGATGATCATGTGGTTTTTTTGGCCTCCTTTTTATTTGCTGTATTACATTTATTGATTTGCTTGTGTTACATAATCCCTGCATCTCTGTATCCTTGAAATGAATTTTACCTGGTCATGGCATAAGATCTTTCTGATGATTTTCTGCATTCTGTTTGCAAGTATCTTATTGTGGATTTTTGCATCTATTTTAAATGAAGAGATTGTTGTGAGGTTCTCTATTTTGGTTGGTTTGGTTTTTGGTTTTGGTACTAGAGTAAGTCTAGCTTTTCAGTTATTTTGGGAGTATACTTTCCTTTTCAATTTTCAATTTCCTTAAAGCCTTTGAGGAGTATTGGCTATGTTTATTCACTAAAGTCTTTGTGGAATTCAGCAGTGAATCTGCCAGCACCTGGGTTTTCTTAGTTCATATTTTTTTGTTAAATATTTACAATTTTATATTCTTATGATTTAACTTTGATACATCAAATGTATCTAGGAATTTATTTTTTTGCTGAATTATCAATTTCTTTTATAAATTATATGGCCTCAAAATAGTCACTATGGCAATCACAATTTTGGTACAATCCATTGTGATCTTGTGTTTTTCACTTGTGATTACCTATATTTGGGCCTTTTATGTCCTTATTTAAATAAGATTAGTTGTTTGTAATATTCAGTCTTTCAGTGAACCAACTGTTTGATTCACTGTTTCTTGTATTTTTTAGTTTTAATTTCATTAATTTCTCATTTATTTCTTTGTAATTTCCACTCTCATACTAGCTTTAAGTTTAGATTGTTCTTGGTTTTCCAGGACTTTGGGGTGCATTACTATGTTATTTATTTGAACTCACTCTGGTTTTGTTATGTGGAGGTATACTGCTATAAACTTCCTTCTTAGGATTACTTTTATGTTGTCTCACATGTTTCACTGGGTGGTATTAGCATTATCATTTGATTGTGGAAATTGTCTAATTTCTTCTTTTATTTTACCTGTGACTCATTGATTATTCAAAAATGTACTATTTAATTCATTTATATTTGCATAGTTTCTGTGTTATCATTTGCTATAGAATTTAAATATCATTGCTATATGATCTGATAATATATCTGGAAAAATTTTGATACATTTGCATTTACTTAAGTATGTTTTTTTAGTTAGTATGTGGTCTTGTTGCTAGAAAGTCTCATGTGTTACAGAGAAGAATATGTTCAGTGTTACCTCAGTTCATGAATGATTTTGTTTGTAAAACAACAGTGTTTGCAAACAGAAGCATTTGGGAAAAATTTGCTTTTGTAACTTATACATTCTCTGCAATTAAATGACAATGCCAATATATCATACTGGAACTTATTGAACAAAATGAAAGAAATAGCACAAGGAAAATTTATATCAATAAGTGTCTATATTAGGAATATAGAGTGAGCTCAAATAAACAACTTAATGTTAAACTTCAAGCTTGTGAAAAAAAGGAGTTTAAGTCAAGACAAAATTTCATAGGAGGAATGAAATTTTAACGATCAGGGCAAAAATTAATGCTATGGAGACTAAGAAAACAACAGAAAGTATCAATTAATTGAAAACTTGATTATTTGAACAATTAAATAAAACCAAAATACCTTTAGACAAATTTATTAAAAAAGTAAAGAAGGGAGTGGAATCTATGCAACTATGATAGAGAATGGTAAAATAACACAGATAATTGATAAATCCAGAAGGTCACCCATAACTACTTCAAGAACATGTATTTTTTTAAATTTTATTTAAAGAGAAAACAAAACAAAACAGAAAAAAGGGGAGCAACACTACAGAATTCCAAGGAAATAAAGAAAAGAACAAAAAAAACCCTAAGAAATCATTACTTGGTAACTTACACACTGTCATCTAGGAAATACTTGTTCAAGTTACAAAATTAAAACATACAAAGTACAATTTCAAACAATGAGACTGTTAAGAGTTCTGCTCCACGATCTCACAAAAACCATAATATGGTCATTCATTTTACACGCTTAACCAAACATACAATTAAATCCTTTAGAGCACTTTCTTATCCTCTCTGTTTTACAGTAGCAATTACACATTTTGGGTTTTATTACTCCTACATTTCTTATTACTTTTTACTCTAGAGACACAATGTGATAGTTATAAATATGATTTTTATTTATTTCACTAATGAGGATAGTCTCAAGTTGTCTCAATTTACCTATGAAGGCCTCAAGATCACCCTTCTTAATAGCCGAGTAATATTCCATTTTTAAAAAATACCACATCTTTTTCATCCACTCTGAAGTTGATGGGCATTTTGGTTGTTTCCAAGATTCAACTATTACAAATTGTGCTGCTATGAACATGGGTGCATATATATCACTGTGATATGACCTTTTCACTTTTTGTGGGAAAATACCCAGGAGGGGAATAGCTGGGTTGAATGGAGTTTCCACTCCTAGTCTTCTGAGAATTCTCCATACAGATGTCCATAGTGCTTGCACCAGTGTACACTCCCACCAACAGTGGAGCAGTGTTTCTTTTTCCCCACAGCCTCACCAACATTTGTTATCAGTTGATTTCTTGATGGAAACTATTGTTTCTGGAGTGAGATGAAATCACAATGTTGTTTTAGTTTGCTTTTCTCAAATGACCAGTGTTTGTGAGCATTTTTTCATGTATTTATTTGCCATTTTTATGTTTTCACCTGAGAACTGTGTGTTCATCTCAGATGCCCATTTTTGGAGAGAATCTTTGAATTTGAGGGGCTTGATGTTTTTTAATTCTTTATATGTACTGGATATAAATCCTATGGCTGAGGGGTTTCTGGCTAAAATTATTTCCAATTCCGTGGGTTTTCTTTTCATTCTGTTGGTGATTTCTTTTGAAGTGCAGAAAATTTTCAGTAATATGAGATCTCAGTTGTTAACTCTTTAAAGTGTTTCCCATGCGGTTTGCATTTTTCCATGCATTCTCTGCCTACCCTTATCTCTCCAAGACTTCTACCTACCCTATCTTCAAGTAGATTTAGTGTTTTTGTTTTAATGTTTAGGTCTTTGATCCAGATTTTAGTTTTGTGCATGGTGATATGCAGTGATCTAGTTTCCGTCTTCTGCATGTGAGAGCCAATTTTTCAAACATCACTTACTAAAGAGGCTATCCTTCTTTCAGTGAACACATTTAGCACCTTTGTCAAATATCAGGTGGCTGAGTGTCTTTGTGCCTGTACTTGCATCTTCTAATCTGTTACATTGATCCTAAGGTCTATTTCTTTGACAGTACCATGCTGATTTTATCACTGTGGCTTTGTAGTACAGTTTCAAGTCAAGAATTGAGATGCCTCATGCCTTGCCTTTATTGCCCAGAATTGCCTTTGCTATTCTAGTATTCTTCTTTTTCCAAATGAATTTTAGAAGTGTTTTCTCTAGATCTGTGAGGTATGTCAATGGTATTTTGATTGGGATTGAATTAAATCTATATAACAGTTTTAGGAGTATGGCCATTTTCACAATGTTGGTTCTTCCTAGGCAGGAGCAAGGAATATCTTTCCATTTTCTAATATCGTCTTCAATCTCCTTTTTTAGCATAGTATAATTTTCAGTATAATTTATAGGTCTTTTACATTCTTAGTCAGGTTGATTCCTAAGTATTTCATTTTTTAGATGTTACTGTGAAGGGCAATATTTCCATTATTTTTCCCTCGGTGAGTTTTTTGTTTGTGAAGAGGAATGTTATTGATTTTTGAGCACTGACTTTGTAGCCAGCTACACTGCTGAATTTATGTATTACCTCTAGTAGTCTTTTAATGAGGTTTTATTGGTATTTTATATAGAGTATCATGTCATCTGCAAATAGTGATCATTTAACTTCTTCCCTTCCTATCTTTATTCCTTTTATTTATCTCTCTTGTCTGATTACCCTGGCTAGTGTTTCCAGAACAATATTGAAAAGAAGTGATGATAGTGGACATCCTTGTCTTGTTCCTGATTTTAAAGTGAAAGCTTTCAGTTTTTGTCCATTTAGTATAATATTGGCTGTTTGTTTGTCATAGATGGCCTATAGAGGGTTGGGGTAGACAATGTGTATTCCAAGTTTCTGAAGGGTTTTTATCACGAACATCTGTAGGACTTTATTGAAAGCTTTTTCTGCACCTAATGAGATGGCCATGTGGTTTTTGTTTTTGGCTCTATTGATGTGGTGTATCACATTTATTGATTTGTGTATATTAAATGATCCCTGCATTCCTGGAATAAACCCCACTTTGTCATGACGTACAATCTTCTTGATGATTTGCTGCATTCTATTTGCCAGTATTTTATTGAGAATCTTTGCATCAATGTTCTATTCTAAGATTTGCCTATTGTTCTCCTTTTTGTTTCGGTCTTTCTCTAGTTTTGTTATGAGAGTAATACTTGCCTCCAGGAATGATTTAGGGAGAATTGCTTCCTTTTCCATTTTGTTGAAGAGTTTATGGAGCATTGGCACAAATCTTCTCTAAGTTTCTTGTAGAATTCAGCCATGAATCCATCATGACCAGGGCTTTTCTTTGTTGGTAAGTTTTCTTCATTACATTTTCAATTTCAATAGCTGATATTGGATTATTCGAAATTTTTATATCTTCTTGGTTGAGCTTTGGTAGTTCATATGTTTCTAGAAATCTGTCCATTTCCTCTGTGTTTTCCACTCCATGTGAGTAGAGATTTTCACAGTAAGAGTTCATGTTCTTTTGAATTTCCATGGGATCTGTAGTAATTTTGGTCTTTTCAGTCCTTATTGGGTGAATTTGGCTTTTTTTCTTTATTTTTCTTTATAAGGTTAGCTTCAGTTTTGTCAATTTTGTTTATTCTACCTAAAAACAGCTTTTTGATTCATTAATTCTTTGTATTGTTTTTTTAGTTTCAATTGCATTGATTTCTACTCTAATCTTTATATATTTCCTCTCTTCTATGAGCTTTGGGTTTAACTTGCTCTTCTTTTTCTAGAAGCTTGAGATGAAGCATTAGGTTGGTTATTTTTGCTCATTCTGTTTTCTTGATATGACAGTTTATTGCTATATATTTCTCTCTTAGTACTGCTTTCATTGCATTCCACAGATTACAATATGTGGTTTCTGCATTTTCATTAAATTGTAGTTATTGCTTTATTTCTTCTTCAATTTCATCTGTAGCCCACTGGCTATTTAAAAGGTTGTTGTTTAATTTCCATGTATACATGTGGTTTTGCAATTTCTTTTGTCATTAATTTCCAATTTCAGTGCGCTATGGTTCAAATATTATGCATGGGATAATTTCAATACCCTTGCATTTACTTAAGAATATTTTATGGAATAATATATGATATTTTCTAGAATATCCCATGTGCAGCTGAGAAGAATGTGTATTCTGTTGTGGTTGGGTGGAACACTCTGTACACATCTACTAAGTCCAATTGCTCACAGGTATATTTCAGTTCTATCACTTTTTTTTGATCACTTTTTATCTAGTTCATCTAACTCTTCGTGACAATGGGCTCTTAAGGTCCCCTGTAGTATTGTGTTCTTGTGTATTTGGTTTTTCATGTCCATTAGTATGTTTCTTATATTGTTTGGTGCTCCTTTGTTTGGTGCATATATAATTATAATTGGTAGTTCTACCTCTTGAATTTTTCCACTTACAAGTATGTAGTGACCTTCTTTGTCTCTTTTAGTCATTTTAGATTTGAAGTTCACATTGTCTGCAAATAGAAGAGTTACCCCTGCTTTTTTCTGGGTAGCTGTTGCATGGAATACTGTTTTCCACCCTTTGACTTTTAATCTATGAGTTTCCTTTTGGGTCAGATATGTTTCTTGTGTACAGCATATTGTGGGATCATGTTTCTTAATCCATTCTGTCATTCTATTTCATTTGGTAGTTGTATTGAGGCCATTTACATTTACAAATATCACTGATATTTACTGGCTCAACTTTGCCATGTTATGTTCCAATTATTTGCTTTCTGCTTTCCCCCCTTATTTAATTGCTTGTCCTACATGGTGGTTTCTTTCTGTTGTTGTTCTGGGGATTGTGGTCATTTGTATCTCTGTCTAGTATGTGTTTCAACACTCTTTCTAGGGTTGGTTTGGTGGACGTGAATTTCATCAATTGTTGTTTATCATGGAAGAATCTTGTTTCTCCATTAAATTTGTATGAAAGTTTTGCTGGGTGCATCAGTCTGGGTTGAAAGTTGTTTTCTTTCAGGGCTTGAAATATCTCACTACAAGCACGTCTTGACTTGAGGGTTTGTGCTGAAAATCTCCTGTGATTCTAATGGGTTTTTCTTGATAGGTGACCTGTGTCTTTTCTCTAACAGTTTTACCATTCTGTTTTTATGTTGTATGTCTGAGATATTAATTATTATGTGTCTGGGTGTAGATTTATGTTGTTTGTGACTGTTTGGCATCCTGTATGCATCATTTATCTGCATATCAGATTTTTCCCCATTTTTGGGAAATTTTCTCCTATTATTTCTTTTTCTTTTCTTTTCTTTTCTTTTCTTTTCTTTTTTTCTTTTCTTTTCTTTTCTTTTCTTTTTTGGTACCAGGGATTGAACTCACTACCTCACACTTGCCAGGCAGGCGCTTAAGCCACTGAGCTAAATCCCCAGCTCTTCCTATTATTTCTGTGAATATTTTAGGTATGTCAATTGTATTGACTCCAGCATCATCACTAATGCCTATTAATCTTATATTGTTGCACTTGGCATCATCTTGAAGCTTCTGGATTGTCATTTCATGCTGGTTTGTTATGTTTAAAAGTTCTATCCTTTCATGATCACTAATTGTGATCTTGTCCTCAAGGTCCGAAATCCTATCCTCAGCTTCATTTAATTGATTTTGCATGCTTTTTGTATTTTTTATGTCTCTTTCAGTTTGCTTCATGAATTCTGCTTGGTTTCTATATTGTTCATTCCACATTTCAATCAATATCCCATGCTCTTTTTATTTTTTCTATTTCTTCTTTAGCCATACTCAGCAACTCCTTTACTAAGGTTATTACTTCTATCTTTACTCTCCCAGAGAGTACTTCTAATTTGATTTCCTCTAGGCCCTCATGGAGGTTTTTTTTTATTTCATTCACTATCTTTTCAGAGATTTCTGGTGTGTTACTTTTGGGGTCCTCTATTTCAATGTCTCCTGTACTTGCACCTGGTGGACTCGATGTTTGAGGTTGCATTTTGCTTTTTTGTTTTGCCATTTTCCCCTTTTGAGTTAGTGTTTGGTCCTTCAGACCCACTTGTGTCCACTGTTGGTAGTGTACATCTTTGTGTCTTACTTTATGGTTGATGTTTGTCCAATTTCTGGGTCTCAAAATGAATAGGTGTGCCAGTCACCTGACTTCCTGCTGCAGGGCCTGTTGGGTGAGTCCTATATTCTTCCTGGGCTGACAAGCCTAGTAGTGCTGATGTAGGTCAACTTTTATTTCCTGCTATTACTTTATCTTCAGGTTATTGCAGGTCATCAAATCTCCTTGTCTATGGTGTTTGTGTCCTCTGAGTTCTTATTGTGTCCCTATTGTGTGTCTGTGTGTCTCATAAGCCCTTTTGATTTTCTTCAAGTTTGGGAAGTCCTTCTTGGCACACTTCTTACTCTGCCTGATGTTTTCTGTGTTTATCAAGGGGCCACTCTCACACTTGTCATACTTACTAAGGCCTTCCAGTTAGTTGGAATGAGCTTACTACTGTCCCTATTTACCCACTGTACACCTCTATTTTAGGGGGATACTCACTACAATGGCTGAAGCCAGCTGAGATCTTGTTTTGGTGAGGCAGTCACTGAATCTCCCTTCAAACTAGCACAGATACTCCTCTATAGTTCAAGGTTCCTCTGGACCTCTATAGTTCAAGTTTCCTCACAATGCAGAGTTCCAAGTTTGCCGTGGTTGCTGGGATTTCACAGAAGCATGTGCCATTAGGGAGAAGGGTGGGTTCCTGGTCCTGCTGGCTGCTTGGTGTTCACTGAGTGTATTCCAGTTAGGCCCTCTGGTCCCTCTCATTTGCCTTGGAGTGGCATCAGATGCAGGGCATGGTCTTACTGTCTTGGCCCAGAGTTCCAAGATCACCCTGTGTGTGCTGGGATTCTGCCACTGGGGCACATGCAGTCAGGGTTAGGGTGGATTCCTGGCTCTGCTGGCTGCTTGGTGTTAGCTGAGTGTAGTCTGGTTAGGCCCGCTGGTCCCTCTCCTGCACCTTGGGGTGGTATCAGACACAAGATGTGGTCTTACTGCCTTGGCCCAGAGTTCCAAGATTGCCCTGTGGGTGCTGGGATTGCACTGCTGTGCATGTGCAATCAGGGGCAGGGTGCATTCCCGGCCCTGCTAGCTGCTTGGGGTTTGCTGAGCACAGTCTGGTTGTGCCTGCTGGTCCCTCTCCTGAGCCTTGTGGTGGTATCAGCAAGAGCATGTATTTTAATAAGATGAAAAACACAGAAAAAACACAGATTCCCAAATAAATAGAAATTACCAAAGCCGAGTCAAGAAGACACAAAAATTCTAAATCAGTATCAGTCAATGAAAGTGAAAGATATAATTAAAATCCTGCTAACAAAGAAAAGCCCAGGCTCTGATGGACTCACTGTTGAATTCTACAAGCAATTTACAAACTATGAAAAACACATTCTATATCTATGACAGATCAAGCATTAATATTTTTAATAAATAAAGGGAAGAAAAATAAAAAAGAAGAAATTTACAGATAATCTAATGTCACTAGTTCTTAAACTCTTTAATGAAATTCAGTGGGAAGCAATACTCTCAAATTCTTTCCTGGAAGGAAGCATTGCTCTGATAATCAAACAAGACAAGATCCCAACCAACAGAGAAAACCAATCTTTGTAATGAACATAGATGCAAAAATCCTCAGTAGGGTACTGGTACTGGGCACGGTGCTGCATACTTGTAATGCTAGCACTCAGATGGCTGAAGCTGTTGGATCATTGCAAGTTCAAGGCCATCTTGGGCTACAAAGTGACTTCAAGGCTAGCATGAACTACATTGCAAAACCCTGACTCAAAAAAAAGATACTAGCAAAGACAATACAGTAAAATTTTAGGAAGATTATACATTGTGACCAAGTAGGATTCACCCCAAGGATTCAGGGAGAGTTCAACATATGGAAATCAAAAAATTAAACATACCATATTACCAAAATCAAGTACAAAAAACATGTTATCATCTCAGTAGATGCAGAAATAAACATTTGACAAAGTCTATAACACATTCATGATAAAACTCTAAAGAAACTTGAAAGAGATGGTCTTTCAATCTGATAAAATCTGCCTATGACAAAACAAAAGCTATATTACAATAATAATGAAAACCAGAAAAGTTTCATTCTATAATCAGGAACAAGAACAAGATGTCCATGGTAATGCTCCTATTCAATATTGCTCTGGAAACATTAACCATATAAATTAGACAAGAGAAAGAAAAAAGGAATAAGGATAGGAAAGGAAAAATTAAATTATCAGTAAGAGATGATGACATGGTACTCTACATAGAAGACCTCTAAAACTACATCAAAACACTTCTAGATTTATTAACTAAATGCAGCACTGTACATAGATAGAAACTCTACAGTAAAAAATCAATAGCCTTCCTATATACAAAAAACAAACTCACTGAGAGGGCAATTAGGGAAATAACATCTTTTATAATAACAGCCAAAAAATATCTAAGAATCCATCTAATGAAGTAAAAGAACTCTACATTGAAATGAACAGTACCCTGAAAAAGAAGATTGAGGAAGATATCATAAAATGGAAGGATATCCCTTGCTTTTTCATAATATTGTGAAAATGACTATACTTCAAAAATTGATATACAGAGTTAATGCAGTTCCAATCAAAATTCCAATAACATATCTCACAAATCCAGAGAAAATATTCCTAAATTCATCTGAAAACAGAAAAGACTTAGAATAGCAAAGGCAATTCTGGTCAACAAAGAGAAGAAAGGAAATATCCATGTGGGTTACTTCATGAGACCTTTCTGTAGTATGTTCAACACCAAGTTAAGGTGTTAAACAAAATCATTTTCTGTTATCTATCAATGTCAGTTAAGTCTTTTCAGGAATACCTTGGAACCAGACATAGCACCTCTTATTTCTTGTACTAGTGTCAGCCTTTCAGATAAATCATAAGTATTGCTTGACCAAGTTGCTTTCTTTGAATGCTTGAGATATTTTTTCTCCTGATGACCCACCCTCCTTAAGCACACTACATACTGATGATCACTTTCCTTCGTATTCTCACAATCTACTTTATCAGGAGACCAGGGACTCACCAAGTATAGAATGTTGCATCAGCAGTTTTCTAATGTTCTGGGTCCTCATTGACCTTGGAAGGATAGGGCCAAAATATTGACTATTGTAACACACTTGAATTCTCATTTTGACATTAAATATCTCCTGTTAGTCAATCTTTCCTATCTAGTACATAAAATGCTTTTACATAAGTTTATTACCTTTAGTAGTATGTACATCTGGAACCATGACTACACTGATACACATTGAGGTTAATAGAAATCTGCCATAGCCATATGAAAATCTTATTTTATTATTTTTTGATGATGACCAGTGTGAATATATTACAATAATATATTTTTATAACTTTAGTTGCGGTGTCTGCATAAGGCTTCCCAGATTATTGGGGCCTCTGATCAATGAATAAGAGCTGGTTAAATGTTATCAGGTGGCCACTTTTTTATTTATCAATTGAAGTTATGCCCTATAATTTATCTCCACCCTAATGGATTTTGTTTAATCATCCAAATAATTATTGTGACTTAAGAAAACTGCAATTATACATTTAATATATTATTTTTGAACAATGAGAGATTCTCAGTGATGATAAAAACAATGTATATTACATTTACATAACCAATTTTAACATCATTTGGAGTAACTGTGAAACCTGGTAGAAGCAAGTTTTTTAAGTCTATTACACAAGCTGTACATTCATTAAATGATACAAAAATGTAAAAAGAAATAAAGAAAAAAGTTGTTGAGTTCAAAATAAGGAGGAACAGCTGTTTACAGAATGCACAAATGGACAAACATGGAAAGATGATTTGTACACATTCAAACAGACATAGAAACAAGCACAGAGTTGTTGGTGTCCATAAGCACTTTCTAAGTTCCCAGGGGCTATTTATACACTTATATTACACCCCTTTGATGAACTAGTTTGCTTCTTAAACCCCATGTCCTTGGGCTTGGAACACCTGTTAATCTCCAGCACCTCATGTGCTCAGGGCATTTCTTAAGAACTCCATGCCCATGGACACTTCTGCTTTTGTCTATGTATGTGTGAGCAATCATTAGCTCAGTGAATTCCAACAACATCTTAACAGACTGGAAAAATAGATAAGCAGATACACAGGAAGACTGAAAAACATTTTATACAATCAGAGTGCACTCAAATATATTTTGACCAAATTGAATTATGCTAATTTTTACAATTGTAGAATTTGTAGACTTTCATAGCTATTGCTTGACCAATTTGATTTCTTTCAACAACATCTTATCAGACTGGTAAAACAGACAAACAGATACACAGGAAGACAGAAAAAAACATTTTGCACAATTACATTATAATTGAACTGGTCAGATTCGTTGTAGGTTGATTAGCAGAGATCTCTGGTAAAAAGAATTTGGAAAGGACAAAATCTTATTTATAACATATATTTTGTCATAGGATTTAGCATACACTCATCATCTATTTAGATCTCTGGTTTTATTTTTTGTTAAAACCTTTTAGGCATCTTGGGTCAATTAAGTTTGGTTCTAGCTTTATCCTTTTCTATCAGTTGTGGTGTGTTTTCCAAGGTATCACTGATATAGGACTGAGCATCTGCTCCTTGAGAGGTGGAATCAACTTCTTCTCTGGGTTGGTCTTATGATACAGCATGCTCTGGCACCCAAATATGCCATTCAGCACTTTTTGGGAAAATATGAGTATACCTTCTACACAAGTGAGTAGTGGGCCAGGACCTTTTTATTGTCCAGTATAAAGATCCTTCCAAAGGGTCCTTCCTAACCCTTGTACCTTGTTTTGTTACTTGATTAAATCATCTTTTTGCTCTTGTAATACCATCCTTAGTAAAATTTAAAAGTTTATTGGTATATATACTGCCAAATGAAGTCTATTATGAGTGTAAATTTTGTAGGAAAAGCTTCACCTCTTTGTTTTTATAGTTGAGCCTTGAGCACATTCAATAATTTTTTTTTTATTTTGAGGGTCATAAGGAATTCCTGTGGTAATGGAAACATGAAAAGTTTTACAAAGCATTTGGAAAGCAGAAACCATATAGGTTGGACCACTGTCAGTCTTAAGTGCTTGCAGGCAGCCTAAGGCACTAAAAGCATGCAAGCCATGAGCAATGACATGTTTAGCCACTTCACCACTGTGAACAGAAGCAATGATATATTCTGAGAAATGGTCCACTGAAACATGGACCCAGTGTAGAGAGACAAACTTAGTAATGTGAGTGACACCTATCTACCAGAGATGATTGACATGTTAACCCTCATGATTTAACCCACATGGAAAGTGAGGAAATATGTATTACATATGAGGAGCATTATTTATCAATTTGCCAAGCTAGTTCTTTGTTTAAATTGAACTGCCTGCACAAGGCAAAAGCATTTTGATGGAATGTGGCATGGGAGGCAGAAGCCTGTTGAATGACATCTGAGTGAGCAACAGTGAGAGTAGGTAGCGATCTGTCTATTGTATTGTTTTCTTCAGTGAGGGGCCCAGGTAACTGGGAATGTAAGCATAAATGACCAGTAAAGCAGGGAACATAGTATGACCAAATGGCAAGTTAGGGTGTGTGAAATTAGTGAAAGAGATATTCTTGACTAGTGTGTATAGTGGCAATTTCACTGTGGTGCATCACATCACAAACATAGGTGCTGTCTGAAAATATTAGAGAGGATGAATTATCTTGCAAAGCCCATATGACAACTTGTAATTCAGTCTTTTGTGCAGAAGAGAAACCCATATCCTGTACTTGTGAAGAGGAGACCATTACATAACCTCTCTTACCTGAAGATAGCCTGTGAAAACAGAGAGATCTCTTACTGTGGGGACTGAACTTACTTTTGAAGGAAAGTCAAAGAGTGTGAGGGAAGCAAATTGAATGAATTTATTTAGAGGATAATGAAAATCAGTAATACCAGGGTACTTAGCCAATGCACATTGTCAAGAGGATGAAAATTTGTCATAGTGACTGTTGGACAGAAGGAAAGGGAACACTGATAGCTTGTACATCACACCCAAAAAGCAGAATAGTGTGTGTTCACCCATGTGCAATCAGTTCTGCCACAGCCTCATAAAAGAGAATAATGATTTTGTGTGGACTATCTGGCATATGTAACCATTGTAAAGGTCCCCAAGACTCTCAGAGGACCTCAGTGGGCATGCATTGAGTAGGGAAGATAAAATCTTTGGCAAACCTGGGTCAATTCTAGATAGTTTGGCATTAGAGAGAGCCAGACTAACTTTGTCCAGGGCAACTTTAGCCTCTGCTGTGAGTGTTCTTAGAGTTGTAGGGGCTGAGTTCCCCTTGAGAATGTCAAAAACAGGACCTATATCATAAGCCATTAGCTTAAGAGCTGGGCAGAGCCAATTAATATTACTAAGTAAAGTCTAAAATTCAGATAAGCTTGCAAGGTGATTAGTTTGAATCTGAAACATTTGGGACACAATATGTCTTTTCTGGATAAGGTTACCCAAATATGAAAAAGGTGGCATGGCTTGCACCTTTTCAAGGGCCACAACTAGTCTGACAAGATGAAGGACATTGCTTAATTGGATAAACACTTGCTGCAAAGTGGATAAGGATTCATGTGCCAATAGTATACCATCTATATAATGAGTAATATAAATAGATGGATAAGTCTGACAGACTGACAAAATACTTGCATCCACAAACTCTTGACATAACGCTGAACTATTTGTCTTTTCTTGTGGTAGACAACACCATTGGAAGTGGTGCATAGGGGCCTGATTATTAATAGCATGTAGACTAAAGGCAAAATGTATTTTATCATGAGGATGAAGGAGAAAAGTGTTTTAAATCAATCACCATGACAGAAATATGTAAAGGAATAGCTATGGGCCTTGGCAATCCTGGTTGAAGTGCTCTTATAGGTTCCATGGTTTCATTAATGGGCCACAAATCTTTTAATAATCTTTATTTTCCTGATTTTTTATAATGAAAATTGGAGTACTCCAAGGGCTACTGGAGGGTTCCAGATGTTCTGCCATCATTTGTTTATTAACCAGTGAATAAGCTGTTATAAGCTTCTCCTGAGTAAGGGGCCACTGATCAACCCAACAGGGTCATTAGACATCCAAATTATCTTGGATGTCATTTGTGGGATTGGAGAAGTGATCAAGGCCCCCTGCTAAAAATGCAATGGTGAGTACTGTATGTCAAAACAGTCCTTTTTACGGTTATTGCAAGGGGTTGTCTCCTTCCTTGTTATATTGAGCAATGGAATGAGGAGAAAATGTTATTGTAACATCTGATGAGTCACCAAAGAGTTAGGGCTAACCAGAAATTCTCCCATATCTTGTAACACATGATTATTCCATAAATTAACAGATATATAGTGAAGGACATAAGGTGAAAAATGTCCAGAATAACCTTCTGTATTCTTCCAGGTTAAAAATTTTGCAGTTTTACTAGGGTTAGAAATATTGCTCACACCCTGTAGATCTGTAGTTGTCACATCCAGAGGCCATGCCATAGACCAATAACTGAAGTATTTGTTCTGTATCTAAAAGCCCTTTAAATATTTTTCCTTCAATGATCAATTGTATCTCAGGATCCTGCTGCTTAATATGTTGAATCCAAAAAGTATTGGAAGACTCAAAGCCATTGGACCCCCTTTCCATGTTTATAGATTTTACAATTTCTGCAAGGGAAGAGTAACCAGTTGAGCAATACAAGAATCTGGAATGATTTGAACACTGTTTTGAGTAGTTTGAACTATAACCTCGATTTCCCCTGTCAGTCAGCATTGATGACATCTGGAAAACCTGAAAACCTTTTAATGTGAGACTGCTATAACTTAGTAGTAGACCCATTGTTTCTTGAGGCAAAGGCCCATAGGCTCCAGTAGGAATAACCTCAGGTCCCATCTCAGGGAGTTAGTATGAATTTGGAGGAAGAATTTAGGTTCAAGACTCCACTGTCTTTGTTGCTCACCAGAGTTTGGAAATGTGCTTGGCAGCAGAGTGAGGCTGGGAAGGAATTGAGGAAAGCACCTGCATTGCTTGGTGGGGATGAGACAGGCCCCATTGGAAGTTCTTTGAAATGGACCAGCCTTCCACATCAATTTTTGATCTGTGATCACTTTCCTAATGATATCCTTGTCAACACTTTGCATAGATATGAAGAGGTTTTGTAGAAAAGACACAGTGGCTTATCAACCCCACAAGTGCAACAGCAGAACAATTTTGAGCAAGATGTTTTTACCCCTTCAGCTAAAACAAGTAATCTTGCTTTTTTTCCTTTTCTTTAGGCTGTGGGTTTACAATCTGAGTGATAGCCATTGCCAAAGCACCCCCTGTACATATGAGGGGCCAATATCTGTACAAATCCAAATGATCTCAGACAGCATATCTCACTTTCTGTGGGCTCCTGAAGTATTTTTTTACAGCATTTATTTGCATTTTCAAGTCAGTTGTTAAACTGTTAATTTACTTGCTTCTTTTTCACTTATAATTTTCTCATTAGCTTGAAATAAATATGTAGCAAAATCCTGAAATATTTCATCTGGACCCTGATTAATAGAAGTAAAATCCAAGGTTTCAACCCTTGAAGGGAGCTCCCTCCAGGTTCTCATGCCTGCCATTCTAACTTGGTAATACAGTTACATATCAAGCTGACTGTCTGTAGCAGCAAAGAAACCTTATATGATCAATATATCTTTCATAATAGCTATGTTCTGAGAAGCATTCCACATGGTCTAGTCCATGCACAATTCAAAAACATTTTCTATCCAATATAAATAATCCCCCAGACATAAACATATTTTAATTATGCCCTTCAATCATTTTGCGCCATAATTTGCTGTCCTAAGATCTCTATGAAACCCAAGAGAAATGGATCTGTAGGGCCATAGGTGGTGCTGACATTTTTTAATTCTTTTAATGACTTATGGTTATGGCTTTATGATGACATATAATTTGTTGCAGATTATTGGGGATTCAAAGTTCTGTAACTGGGTAGATATATTAAAAACCTTTTATGTTCTCCACACCTGTCTGTCTTCTGTTAGTGCTAATTACAAGGGAGATAGAGAAAATGGTTTTACTCCCTGCAAGGTGGAAATTTCAAACTGTGACACAGCAAAATTTGTTTGAGCTGAAAAGGCAGGGGTTGCTACCTGTGGCTCAGTTAAGGTTATCAGGGTGGCTGTCATTTTGTCATCTTTTTCTTGCTTGGGACTTGATTCTAAAACATTGCCTGGAGACAACTCCACTGTGGTTGTCTTAAGAAGCTTACAATTATTAAGATACTGTCTAATCTAGATCCACAGAAGGAATGTAAATACTGGAATCACATATGGAAAAAAATAGTTACTTACACATACGTGATTTTTTTCAAATATATTTGTCTTATAATTAGACAGCTGATATAATTAATGCACCTCTCTTTTTTTCTTAGGGAAGGGTTTTTGCATAGGCTCATTTATAACTGAACTTAGAGAATAAGGGATTGTTTTAATACCCCACTCATTATACCTGATGAAGTCAATATCAGTACTCCGATAGTGACAACTGATCTATACCTATGCATTTCTCCTCCTAGCTGTGTATAAATGAGAATTGTCCATTTGCTCTCAGTGTCTTGCCCTTCCCTGTTCAGGTGCCATATGCCATGACCCATGTGGGCCTTGAGGTCATTGGAGACCCTTAATCCTAGATTTTTGAGGAAACTCCTTAATGATTTCCACAGTGGTTTTACCCATGTAAACTTACACAAGAAGTGGAGAAGTGTTCCTTTTTGGTCAGAGCCCTGTAACCATTTGTTATAAGTTGATTTTTGATGGCAGGCATTCTTTCTGAAGTGAGATGTAATCTCAGTGTTGTTTCAATTTTAATTTTTCAAATTGACAATGCTTTTGAACATTTTTTCCTCTAATTTGTATTTCCTTATCAGAGAAATGTGTACTTATCTCAGATGTCCAATTTTGGCTCTTTGAATTTGAGGGGACTGATTTTATTCAATTCTTTGAATGTTCTAGATAGGTCTTTTGTCTGAAAGACAGTTGGATAAAAATTTTCCCAGTCTTATTTTTTGTCTGTTGGTGATTTCTTTTGATGTGTGTAAACCTTTTAATAAATGAGATACCAGTTGTTGATTCTTGGAAATACTTCCCATGTAGTTTTTTTCATGGATTCTCTGACTTCCATGTCTTAAAATATTATGCTGATAGCAAAACCAGAGAGAGATCCAACAAAAGAGTACTACAGGGCAGTCTCTCTAATGAACCTTGATGCAAAAATCCTTAATAAATATACTAGCAAACAGAATATGACAAATAATCAAGAATATTATATGTCATGACCAAGAAGGATTCATCCCAGCAATGCAGGAATAGTTCAACATACACAAATCAATAAATGTAATACACCATATTAACAGAACCAAAGACAAAAGTCACATGATCAAGTCAAAAAGCATTTGACAAAGTCCAACTGTCATTCATGATAAAAAACACTACATAAAATTGGAATAGATGGTCTTTACCTTTAATTTATAAAAGCCATCTATAACAAACCAACATCTAAAATAATACTGAACATTAAAAACTGAAAGCTTTCACTCTAAAATAAGGAACAAGACAAGGATTCTTATTTTCACCATGCTTATTCAATATAGTTCTGGAAACATTAGCCAGAGCAATTAGAAAAGGGGAAAAAAATAAAAGGAATAAAGATAGGAAAGGAAGAAATTAAATTATCATTATTTGCAAATAACATGATACTCTACATAGAAAACTCCCAAAACTAAACTGGAAAATGTGAAGATTTAATATCCAAGTTCAATAGTGTAGTAGGATAGAATATCAGTACTCAAAAGTTAATAGCATTCCTATACACAAGCAACAAAGTCACAGAGAAACAAATTACAGGGAGCACACTTTTCATGATAACTTACAAAAAACTGAAATTATTAGGAATCAACTTAACAAAGGAAGTAAAAGATCCATAAAGTGAAGACTTCAGTTGCCTAAAAAAGGACATTGTAGAGTATGTCCAAAAATGGAATCATATCCATTGCTCTTGGATAGGAAAAACCAACATAGTAAAAATCGCCATACTACCAAAACTGCTATGCAGATTTAATGCAATATTCATCAAAATATGGATAGCAGACCTCATATATCTACAGAAAACATTTCTAAAATTCATTTGGAAGCACAAAAGGTCTAGAATAGAAAAAGAAATTCTGGTAAACAAAGATGAGTCAGAGGGCATCACGATCCTTGACCTGAAATTATGTTACAAAGCTATGGTGATAACATCAACTTAGTACTGGCAAAAAAATAAAATAAAATAAAGAGAACTGAGGATCAGTGGTAGATGCAGATGCATCCCCAAACACACACAACCACTTTATCTTAGACAAAGGAGCCAAAAATATTCGCTGGAAGAAAGATTGCCTCTTTAATAAATGGTGCTGGAAAAATTGGCTACTCCATATGCCAAAAACTAAAACTAGACCCATGTCTATCACCTGGCAATAAACTAAAATCAGCATGAATCAAAGGTCTAAATATGAAAACAGAAATACTAAATCCATTGAAGACAAAGTACATAGAATTTATGTCTTATGTTGGGACACCTGTTGCAATTCTGATGGGTGTATTTCTAAATTATTTGTTTCTTTTATATAACAGTTTTAAAGATTCAATTGTGTTGAATATTGTGAACCTTAGTTATGATGTTTCTCACTTTATTTTTTCAGTTAATGACTACTTGGTATTTCATATATGCCTTGTTTTATCTGTATGTTAAATTTCTAACATGTTTAGAAAATTTGATGCCATTACTTCTGAAAATAGATTTTTATACACTTTTATGTTATTTTCTGATTTTTTTAAAGAGAAAAAAATGAAACAAAATTTTAAAACAAGGTAAATAGGGCTGGATAGCTAACTCAGCAGCACAAGCACCTTCCTGGCATGTGCAAGATAGTGAGTTTGATCCCTAGTACCAAAAAAAGCAATAAATAAAAAATAAATAAATATAACAAGATAAAAGGAAAGTAACAATAATTAATGTATTGCATATTGTTATCTTTGAATTAGTTGCTCAAAATACAAGATATAGACATTTAATTGTCCAAACCATATTAACACAAACCTTTCTTTTCACTGAACTAAAAATTAGTAGTATAACTGTCTTTCCTGTCATATATACATGAATATATATAATATATATATTTTTCCCTTCCTTCTTTTCTCTTTTCTACCATTCCTGTTCTTTCCTTTTGAACAGTTTCTTCTCATTTTACACTATGTAAGATATATTTTGGATCTTATTTACTCTTTAATTTTCTCACACAAGGCAGATAATATTGTGTTTGTACATGTCATTGAGTTTATTTCAGTTATGAGTGTTGTCTAAAGTTGTATCCATTTACTTATAAAAGTCTCTAAAAGAAGAACCAAGATGGCAGAGTGGTAAGCAGCAGAGAAAGACCCTATCTGAGAGTTTTTGTCCAGTTGAGGGAATATAGTATGAAAAAAGACAAGAACAGATTTGGGTCCCCTGGATCCCTGAAGGATTTGAAATGTGAATTGAAGCTCACAGAGGGAGTAAAGAAAGAAAGTTCAATGAAGAAAAAGCAGGTAACTGGCAGTGCTTTCACACTGAGACAAGACTCACAGAATGAGAGGAGCAGCTCAAACCTCTGGACACACAGTGATGGCTGGCAACCCTAGAAACCTCCACATAGAGATGTAGAAGTGGAGAGAAGCAAGAGATGTGAAGAACTGCACTTGCTGGGGGTGAGTGTTGAGGGCTCAATTGTTCTGTGCAATGCAGTAATTGGCCAAGAGAAATCTTGGAAATGTGTCAACGAAGTTCTTAACTCAGACCAGATGCTGGCTCCACCTAGTGACTCCATGTTGAGGACCTGTAACTGTTCTCCATTTCATAAGGATCCATTTTGCAATAACCGTCATCCTACAAGTATTAGTCAAACTCCTTCTTTCGTAAAGATAAGTTTCTGTTTCCCCAGACAGGTTTTTGTTTCTCCACTTCATCCCACCATTGCCCATAGTTACTCCCGCCAGAAAGTTGAGCCCACCCAACTGTTGCCTAGATACTCCAGCCAAAAGGTTAGTACCACCCATGGTTGCCTAGCTACCCGACTACATCACATGACCTGACTTCCTCATTTCCCCACTCCCTTTAAATATGCTGAGCTATCCCCAAATAAATGAGACTTGATCAGAATCCTGTCTTGTCTCCATTTCTCATGTCTCTTGTCCATCTCATCCCCACTCCCCCTCTAGGGTCTTTGTTGACTTACCCGCCCGTCAGGACAGCTCCAAGCTGTATCAGGCCCATGGTTAATGTGATGATGAATGGAGGCTGAATTAATCTGGTCTCAGCCAGAGATATTGGCTCACTGAGATTATCCACTACCCTGAAAAAAGCAAATAGTTGCTTGCTGGATTAAGTCAACATGCATTGGGACTTTGCTTCCACATGTTCTATGAGAGGGAGAAATCAATGCAGCAGCTGTTAGATGAGGCAAAGAAGAATAACAATATCAATTGGAGTCAAAGAAAAAGCATAAGTCAGTACAAACGATACAAAAAATGTTCATGGATGTCATGGTAGAAAGCTTCCATTACAGAGAAAAAAATTAACACACAGATAAGTGAGATGTATAGAAATCCAATCATCCATGATCAAAGTAAATAAATGCTTTGACCAGGCATATTGTAGTCAATATTTCAGAAATTCAGTGCAAGAGTACAATCTGCAAAAATGTTAGGTAAAAGAAACAAATCAACTGAAAAAGAAAGACCATCATAATCACAGCTGACTTCTCAGCACAAACCCTCAAGTCATGGTGAGCTTGAAATGAAGTATTTTAAGTTTTAAAGGAAAACAACCTTCAACCCAGATTTCTGTACCCCTCAAAGCTTTCAAAATTGATGAAAAATAAGATAATTCCATGACAAAGCACATCTGAGAAAATTTATAACCACCAATCCAGCACACCAAGACAATTAGAAGAACATTCTAGAAAAACATAACAAGGACCAAAATTCCATAAACCCCATAAAAAGAAATCACACAGGCAAGACAGAGCCTGGGATTTAGCTCAGTTGGCTCCAATGCTTGCCTGGTAAGTGTGAGGTCATGAGTTTAATCCTTGGTACAAGAAATAAAAACTAGGCAAGATGAACAATTAAATAGATGAAAGGAAAAAAGAGGTGGAACCAACAACATGAACATGACAAGGATAAGTCAATGCGCATCAATTATGAACACCAATGTTAATAATTGTAATTCACTCATTGTAAGAATGGTAGAATGGATCAAGAAGCAAGATCCCACATTATGTTGCATATGAGGCACATTAAGCTTTAAAAATTCATAGATTTTAAGTCAAAGTATGGAAAACAATACTCAACACCAAAAGAACCCAGAAAAAATAAGGAGTAGCTATACTATTTACAGAGAAAGTAAATTTCAAGTCAAGACTTCTTCAGCAAGATAAAGTACGTTATTATATTCTTGTAATGGGAAAATCCAACAGAAAGAAATAAAAATCATAAGTATATATGCAATAAATATCAGTGCACCCAACTATATAAAACAAATATGAAAGGGCATGAAAAATCACATAAGCAAAGATACAATTGCTTAACTGATGGGGGATCTCAAGACCACAATATCACAAAAAGAGATGAACTAGACAAAAAAATCAAAAATCAAGTATTAGAACTGAACAAAACTTTTGAACAAATGGACTTAATAGATGTTTACAAACTGTTCCACCTCACAACATCAGAATACACATTCTTCCCAGCTATACATGGAATGCTTTCCAAAAGAGACCACATACTAGCTCATAAAATGTTTAAGTAAATGCAAAGGGACTGTAATTATCCCCTGCATATTATCAGACCATTGTACAATACAATTGGAAGTAAATGTGAAAGAATTCTCAAGTTTATAAACACATGGAACTTTAATAGCACCATCAAGAACAGACAGTGGGTCACATATGAAACTCAAGAAAAAATTAGAGAGTTTCTCCAATTAAATGATAATGAAAATGCAACATGTTGTACATTATGGAACACAATGAAAGCAGTCTTAATAGGAAAACTCATAGCAGCGAATACCCTTATCAGGAATACAGAGCAAGCACAAATAAGCAACTTAATAGTGAACATCAAATTTCTATAAAAATAAGAGTAATTTGAGCCAAAAGCTAATTCAAGAGAAGAAATTATATGGATCAGAGCAAAAAGTAATGCATTGGAGACTAAAAAAAATACAAACTATGAATCAGAGAGTTAGTTCTTTAAAAGATTAAATAAAATTGGCAAACACTTAGCCAAACTTATCCAAAAAAAAAGAAAAAGAAAAAGAAAAAGAAAGCAAAGGGAAAGAGAAAAGAAAAGACTCAAATCCATGCAATCAGGAATGAAACAAGTGAAATCACAATGGACTCTGCAGAAATCCAGATGATCATTTATATCTAATTTTAAAACTTGTATTATAATGAGATGGAAATACAAAAGAAACAGACAGATTCTTGGATATCTATCAATCAGAAAAGATGAATCAAGAAGATACAAAATTTAAATAAGGCAATAAATATCAATGAAGTCACAGATGTAATTAAAAATCTACCAACAGAGCCTGAAGGAGAGTGGAGATTGCCTGAGGTGAGACCCAGTGACGAGGGAAAGTTGGAGACCTACGACCTTGGCGTTTGAGTTTCTGGGAGCTACTTGAGATATTGGACTGGGTGCAGCAGATTTCAGGCCCTAAGTTGACCACACCCAGTGGCCTTCTTTCAATTTGGGAGTCAAAGACAGCACATGAGGACTCTGGGCTCATTTGGGCTGGCCTGTGGAGAGCTTAAGAACAGCACTGCCAGGGGTTGAGTTCATACCCACACCCCTAGGACAGGGGATTGTGCCCCAGGGGTTACACCAGGCCCCGTTCTCCATGTCCAGGTTCCCCCCTCTCAATTTAGGTAGCCAAGTGCCTGCAGGGGAGTTGAGACTGCTCCAGGAGCTGAGGGTGCAGGAGGTGACTCGCCACACACCCAAGGGAAGCTGCGGAACACCACTCAAACCAAGGAAATAAAAACAAATGACAAAAAAAGACCAAAAAGCAATCTCAAATCTCCAGCCCATCACAAGAAAACCTAGGAGCCATGTAATTAGCCATACACCTGAAATGACTGAAACGATATCAACTGAAATAAAGAAGCAACTAGGGGAAGCTATGGAGAAATTCAAATCAGAAATAATTGCCCAGGTAAAAGAAGAAATGATAAAAGAAGTGAAAGAAATAGTGAACAAATCTAATGAAGACGCAGCTAAAAAATTAAAGGAACAAAGTAAACAGAGAGAATCCCTGAATGAGCACTATAACAAAACAAACAGAATACAAATAGCAGATTCAAAGAGATATACAGGAAATCAAAAATTCTATTGAAAGCAATAAAAAATGCCTCAACAAAAGTGAAGATAGAATTTCAGACCTCGAAGATAAGGTCACAGCTAGTGAACACGAAAGGAAAGATATTTAAAAAAAACAAATAATCAGGAAATAACAATTCAACAGATGCAAGATGATGCAAAGAAAAATAACATAAGATTAATAGGGATAAATTTAAAAGAAGTTGACAGCCCAAATGATATCAAGAGGCTATTTACAGAAGTAATAGCTGAAAACTTCCCAAACATGAGAATGGAAACTGACATTTGGATTAGTGAAGCATATAGAACTCCAAATAACCATAACCAAAAAAAAAAGCTACACCCAGACACATAATAATCACCATCCCAGAAAAACACCATAATAACAGAATATTAAAAGCTGTTAGAGAGAAAGATAGATCAGTTATAAAGGAAAACCTATCAGAATTACAGCAGACTTCTCAACACAAACAATGAAGTCAAGAAGAGCATGGATTGAAGTATTTCCAATCCCAAAAAAAACCCACTTCCAACCCAGACTGATGTACCCTGCAAAACTGTAGTTGAAAATGGATGGAGAAATAAGATACTTCCATGAAAAACAACGGATAAGAAACTTCATGACCACAAAAACACCCTAAAAGAATACTGAAAGATATTCGAGATACACATAGGATAAAACCACCAAGCAACGCAGACAATTAAACAGAATGAAAAGTTAAAGATGCAACAGCAGAAAGATAACACGTCAACACTAAACTAATATATAACAATTATAACCATTAATGTAAAGGGCCTCAACTTACCAATCAAAAGAAACAGACTGGCAGAATGGATCAAGAAACAAAATTCAACCATATTCTGTCTACAAGAAACCCATCTATCCCAAAAGAAAGCCCATAGAGTGAAAGTCAAAGGATGGAAAGCAATACCTCATGCAACAGGAAACCAAAAACAAAAGTGGGAGTAGCTATCCTGTTTGCAGACAATGTGAACATCAAGCCAAGAATGATGCAAAGAGATAAAGCAGGTCACTACATACTAGTTAGAGGAAAACTTCAAGAGTAAGAGATAACAATCTTCAATATATATGCACCAAATTCCAGACCACACAGCTATATAAAGCAAATACTAACAGAAATGAAAAATAAAATAAGCAATAGCACAATTAAAACAGGAAACTTTCACACGTCTTTGACACAAAGGTACAGATCAATTACATAGAAAATCAGCAAACAAATAATAGAATTCAATCACACCTGTCAAAAATGGACTTGATAGATGTATATAGAGTGTTCCATCCATCAACATCAGAATATGCATTCTTCTCAGCAGTACATGGGACATTATCTAAAATAGAGCATATACTAGCACACAGAACATATTTAAGTAAATGCAAAAGAATTGAAATTATCCCATGCATGTGACTGCATCATAGTGCCATGAAACTAGTAATTAATGATAAAGACAAATGCAAAAACTCACAAACACATGGAAACTGAGTAATACACTCTTGAGCAATCAGTGGGTCATGGAGGAAATTAAGAAGAAATTAAAAAATATCTACAAGCAAACAAAAATACAAACACAACTTACCAGAATTTGTGGGATTCAATGAAAGCAGTCCTCAGAGGAACATTTATTGCACTGAGTTCCCACATCAGGAAGACAAAACGAACACAAATAAAAAACTTGACGCTACAATTCAAACATCTAGAAAAAGAAGAGCAAGCTAAGCCCAAAGCCAAAAGAATGGAGGAAATTCTAAAGATAAGAGCAGAAATTAACGCAATAGAGTCTAAGAAAGCAATTCAAAGAATTAATGAATCAAAGAGTAGGTTTTTTGAAAGAACAAATAAAGTTGACAAACCCCTAGCCAACCTTATTTAAAAAAGGAAAGAAAAAACTCAAATTCATGTAATAAGGAATGAAAAAGATGAAATTACCACAGACTTAGTGAAAATACAGAATATCATCAACATGCATTTCAAAAACATCTACTCTCATAGGTTCCATAACACAGAAGAAATGGACAAATTCCTAGATACATATGAACTACCGAAGCTGGAACAGGAAGATATAAAACTGCTCAATAGCCCAATTTCTATTAATGAAATTGAAAATATAATTAAGTCTTTTTCAACAGAGAAGATCCCAGGCCCAGATGTATTCACTGCAGAATTCTACAAGAAATGCAAAGAAGACTTAATGCTGCCACTCCTCAAACACTTCTATGAAACTGAAAGGGAAACAATTCTTCCTAAATCAATCCTGGAAGCAAATATTACTCTAGTACCAAAACCTGAGAAAGACCCAACTAAAAAAGAGAACTATAGGCCAATCTCCCTAATGAACATATATGTAAAAATTCCTAATAAAATATTAGCAAACAGGATGCAGCAAATCATCAAGAATACTCACCCTGCCCAAGAGGGATTCATCACAGGAATGCAGGAATGTTTCAACATATGTAAATCAATAAATGTAATCCACCATATCAATAGAGCCAAAAGCAAGAACCACATGATCATCTCTATAGATGCAGAAAAAGCTTTTGATAAGGTCCAACACTCAATCATGATAAGAACCTTACAGAGAATTAGAATAGATGGTCTTTACCTTAATATGATGAGGGGCATCTATGACAACCCAACAGCCAGCATCATATTAAATGGCCAAAATCTGAAAGCCTATACTTTAAAATCAGGCACAAAACAAGGATGTCCCCTATCACTGCTCCTATTCAACATAGTACTGGAAATACAAGCCAAAGCAATTAGACAAGAGAGAGAAATAAAAGGAGTAAAGATAGGAAAAGAGGAAGATAAATTATAATTACTTGCAGATGACATGATACTTTACATAGAAGACCCCCAAAACTGCATTGAAAAATTCCTACATATAAGTAAATTCAGCAATGTAGCTGGATACAAAGTCAATACTCAAATATCAACAGCATTCCTATATACTAAGAACAAAAATACTGAGAGAGAAATAAGTGAAGCCACAACCTTCACAGTAGCATCCACAAAAATGAAATACTTAGGAATTAATCTCACAAAAGAAGAAAAAGAGCTATACAAGGTAAATTATAATACCCTGAAAAATGAAATCAAAGAGGACTTTAGGCAATGGAAAGACATCCCATGTTCATGGATAGGAAGAACAAGCATGGTGAAAATGGGCATTCTCCCTAAATTACTATACAGATTCAATGAAATATTAATCAAAATACCACTATCATATATCACAGATCTGGAGAAATCAATCATAAAATTCATCTGGAGCCAGAAGTGACCTAGAATAGCAAAGGCAATTCTAAGCAGCAAAGACAAGGCAGGAAGCATCACAATCCCTTACTTGAAATTATACTAAAAAGCTACTGTAATAAAATCAGCATAGTACTAGAAGAAAAACTGACCTGAATATCAATGGAATAGACTGGAAGATACAACCACAACCAGATACTCACTCAACCACCTTATCTTTGATAAAGGACATCGAACATGCTCACTGGAAGAACAACAGTCTCTTTAACAGATGGTGCTGGAAAAATTGGCTATCCATATGCAGAAGACTAAAAGTAGACCCATGCCTATCACCATGTACTAAACTAAAATCTAACTGGATCAAAAATCTAAATATTAAAACAGAAACACTAAATCTATTGGAAGATAAAGTAGGTAAAAATCTCAAAGATATAGGAGTAGTTAGAGATTTCATGAACAAGAATAAAACCACATTGGAAATACTTCCCAGAATCAATAACTGGGACCTCATCTTATTAAAGAGTTTCTGCATGTCAAAAGAGATTTCCAGCAGAGTGAAAAGAAATCCCACAAATTGGGAAAAAATCTTAATGGACTGTTCCTCAGACAAAGGACTTCTGTCTAAAACTTATAAAGAATTAAAAAAAAATCAGACCCTCGAAATTCAAATACCCAATCCAAAATGTGGCATCTGAGATGAATAAACAGTTTTCAGATGAAGGAATACGAATGGCAAATAAATACATGAAAAATGTTAATCATCATTAGTCAGTAGAGAAATGCAAAATAAAACCACACTGTGGTACCATCTCATCCCAGAAAGAATGGCCTGGATAAAAAAAATACTACCAACATCAAAT
>PVJX010013769.1:0-46616 GCA_004027295.1 Dolichotis patagonum
AAAAAAAAAAAAAAAAAAAAACTTCCTATGAAATATACAAAAGAACCTTGGTTTTGTTGCCATAAATTGGAAAGAGGAAATGAAAATCAGTGCATGGTATCTGGTTTGAAAAAAAGAGTCCATCCCTTGGGCTGGAGTTTCCCACAGCAATAGCTGAGCACAGGGACTTAGAATGTTCACTCCAGGGACCTTGCTCAATAGCAGGGTTTATACCACCGGGCTAATCCAGTGGCTAAGGGATTTCACATACTGTCTCAATCCAAGTGGGTGAATTTCCTGAGAACACAGAAGTTTCCCAGAATTAGAGAACAACAGCACTTCCAGACCAAGGAGTCTTGCCTGGAACCCATGAACCACTAAAAGATAAATAAGTGGGTTTCAGGGCCCCATTGTTGCTTTAAATTACTGTGTTTCACATGGAAAGTGTAATGTGCTTGTGTTATGTACATGTCTTCTAAAAGATGTTTTACCACATTGTCAAAAGGGATCTGTGACTCTACAAAATATAAAGTATTTTATATAAATCAATGGTTTCTTGTACACCAAATTGTTTCATTTCATCCTGAAATGGACTTACAGTCAACACAGTGATCACCCGCACACAGTGCCTCTCTGGAGTCCAAACTTAGGGCCACACAAAGGACACTTTGCAGCAAGATCAACCTCCTGTTTCCTGAAAATACTGAGCTTGTGAGTTTCCCACTGAGGACTTTGACCATGATATCATCTCTGGTCATGCACATGAATAATGACAAAATGCAAAAGCAATTTAGCCATCTTTAAATGAATCACCTTGCCAAATGATATACCAAATCAACAGCAAATGCAGAAATCTATGCAAATTTTCTTAATTTTCTTGCCTCTAACAGTGCCTGACAGTAGGCAGTCACTAAATGTACATTGACTAAATTAATCAATATACAGTATGAGTAGTCTGATTTTTTAATTTGTTTTACCTTTAGTAAGAAATGTATTTGATTTTACTTAAAAGTCACATATTAGCATTGAACAAAAATTTGTAAGTTTTCCTTATAATTGTTTTAGTATTGAATATCTGGAAGCTGTTCACTGAAATACAGTGACTTCCATCAATGTAATATTACCTTGCATTCACATCAAAAGTTCATATACATGGAGTGATAAAAAGTATGATGAATATTTTAAAATTTTTTTAAAACTTAGGAAAGGACATTTTGAAGAATGATGAGGCAAATGTGTTCAAAGAAAGAGTTTTTATATATTTTTAGGAGAAACTAATAGCAGTGTATTTTTTACTATAATACATTTTTTGTCTAAACACTCACTGTATTTCTTGATAATCCCCCATAAAAGTAAACAGAAGTAAAGACCACTACCTGATTCTTTTGACTCATACCCATATACTTTAGGGAGTGTGACCTAATGGAAATAAAAATCCTAAATTTCTGAGCTATCCATGAGAGGTTGAAAGGTCTCCACCCTTGGTGGTTAAGAATAAGCAATTTCCCTGCATGGAGGAATTCAAAGATGCTGTTATTCAGGGGTATCCTGCCCTAACTGGACTGTCTCTGAGGTGGCTGCAGTAAGCTTGGTGTGGATCTTGTCTATATCCCGATCTGGAGGCAGGGCTACCACAGAGCAGCCTCTCAATCTTAGGTGCTGTTTCAAAGTCTAAGCAATTTGTCACATCAAAGAGTAGAAGGAAAGCTTCAGAGTCTAAAATTAAGATTTTTTGCATCAAGCCTGCCAGCCACAAACTCTCCGTACCCCCTGCAGAAGAGAAATCTCTCCAGAGTCTTTGAAGCAAAGTCCTGGCTGGTTGTTTTTTCTACCTGCACAGCTCCTTCTGATGGGAGATGCCTCCCTATGAACCACAGTGTGGAAGATGCCTGCCTCAAGGGTCCAATCCTCACTTGGCTCTGGAGAAGCAGAACTCCAGCACCACACAGCAGGGAGAAGGGGAAGCTTTTCGGTAGGGAACAGATTGTCCAGTGATAGCCTTTGAGACAATCTACTTGCAGGAGAAGGTAAAAGGACGATGGTCAGTGGACAGGACCACTGTCAATTGAGCAAACTGGGTAGGCAGAGTTGATATAAGGCCAACAATCAAGACCCCAGGTCTTACTATAGGTGTCATGGCCATTTACATCATTTTTAGGGGAACAGGATAATTAGAAAGATTCCATATTTTGATTTCATCCTAAAGTGATTCCACATCTAGGACATCCTAATCTCAGTGACCTCAGCAACAAAACTGCCTAGACTTGGCTTTCTAGACCAGTGAGGGTAGAAAAGATGAAGATGGACCAAATTGAGGTAGCCCTGACACTGCTGCTAAGGCTGGTTCTTACCAGGGAAGATACTGGCCTGATTCTCAGGCTCCAAAGAGTGCAGGGAATCCAGAAGGCAGGTGTCATGGCTTTTGTCAGTGGCCCCCTGGAAGCCTCATGCAATCATGGGCATGGCCAAATCTAGCATTTGTGATTGGTTTGTTGTCTAGCGCTCGATTGATGGTGAGTACTACACCTGCCCAGGGTGAAGCCAGCATACAATGTAGGTGAGAAGAAGGAAGAAGGCATGTCTCATGCTTGCTATTTGCAGTGCCCAGGAACAGTGGTCCACCATGCCACCCTGCTGCTTGCAGCCAAATTAGTATGGACTGAAACCTCCAAAATTGTAAGAAATAAACTTTCCCTTCCCTAATTTTGGGTGTCAGGTATTTTGTCTGAATGATGAAGAAAAAAGTACCTAAGGCACCAGGCTATCACTGAGTGGAGGGTGACAGGTGACCAGTCAGGTGTGCCACAAGTGTGGTTTGAGGGAGTGGTCACCCCAGTGATCTCCAAACACCATCAGCAGAGTATAGACTCAGACCATTCAGCTCAGAAAATGGGCAAGAACTGGCTAGTGGCAGGGTCCTAGCACGTGAGAGTTACACAGGTGGGGACCTAGAGAATTTGCCAGGGGACTGAACTCATCAGACTTGGGTACTGACCCAGTAGGGACCACCCCCCGAAACCAAAGCCCTGAGACAGGCTGGTGCTAACTTCCGATCTCTCCAGCTGTGGACTGCTACATGTCTTCCTGCTCTGGGGGAAATTAGAGGAGAAGTGGGAGGAGAGTCGTGTACCTTTTCCTGAGAAAAGCCGTAGATAACAAAGTTGGACGCACTTAAGGGAACTTACATCCCCATGGGCTTGGAGCAACTCACCTGCTATGTCTGAGTCAGGCCCAAGTTTTCAGCCAAATCTGCACTTGTCTAAGGGATGACAGTCTCACCATACCCTTAGCAAAAACCTTGCCTTATAACTATAACCTGAGGCTATGGAAGCAGAAACCAGGAAACATTGTCTTAGGGAAGTGTAGTCCTCAAATGAATTTTTAAATTGTGGAGTTTAACCAGTATGTAGATATAAGAAGGTGAAGATATTTTGTTCTGATTATACAGTATTTGGATGTGTGATTTCTAATAAACCAATAATTATTTTTTTACTTTTATGTCCTCTTGCAAAATACATTTTCAATTAAAATGTGAGAGACTAATGTCATAATGGTCCCTTAAAAGGAAGGTGTGGGAAATAAGGGCGTCTGAAGGAACTGAAAGAAAATGACAGAAGGATTGGCTTCCCTGGCTTTGGGCAGAGACCACCCTCTTCCATTCTCCAGGGACTGGTGTCCATAGTGCTGTCTCACTGGCATCATCTCCCTCAGGATCCAGGATTCAAAAGTCACAGCCTCTTTGTGCTCTGCGAAGACTAGAATCAAGGTAGTCACCACCTCACCTCTCAGCTCTGGGAAAGGTTTCCGAATCTCGTGGCACAGAGTAGATAACTGTCCATTCCCACTGCAGTTGTGACACAGGTACAAGTCCTGAACAGGGAACTTCACCACCTCCCCATGATTCTCATTTTTTTCTCAACACAGTAACAAACCACATTCACAAACAAGCAGTGCAAGTATTATCAGGAGGATGCAAAAGGCAAAAGCAAGGAAATATGACCCATGCTGCTATTTGAAGCTGTTTATGACCAAAGGTTTCATGTGGTCCTGGCTAGAATCTGGGCTGTCATCTCACCGGAACATGTGGCAGTCATATCTGATCACTAGAAAAGCCCAGGGATTTTGGATTGGCTCGATATAAAATAGAGAACTCTAATATTCCTTTGGGCACTGCACCGAGGAAGCAGGCTGGATCCACCAAAACCCTTAACTCCCTGGGTGATGCAGATCCCAATCTCCAGTCTCTCACCTGCTTCCCATTATCTACTGTTACATTCAAATAAGGCCAAAATACAGGGGTTTGAAACAGCCACCGTTTCATTTTCTCTTGCATTGTCAGTGCTCAACTGGCGACTTTTCTGCTTCAAGTAATGCAACTGGGGCCTAATTTGCATCAGGCTGGCAATTGAGCCAGTCTGGAGGGTCAGAGATGGCTAAGGGCTGGTGCAGAAGGTCAAGGTTGGGCTCGGTACATGCCAGGAGCCTCGCAGGGACAGCTGGAGTTAGGGTCAGCAAAGCCCTTCCCTTTCTCCAAGTGATCTTGGGATGTATCGATGACCTCTGTAGCACAATTCCTGCATGGAAATTTAGGCTTCATGAGATCAAAGCAAAAACATCCAACTCTCTTACAGATAGGACCTGTTACTAACACAGAGGTGCAGTCTCAGACTAAACCAGAATCAAATAAACCTTCTCTCTCCCTGGAGGGACTATCAAAGAATTCAAGATCAGCCTCAAGTCTTTATTCCGACATATCCACACACAGTGACAAGAGTGTCTCCTCCACCAAATCTAGCCCGGCACCCCTGAGACCCCTTGCTAGATCTCCACTAGGTCTCCGCCTTGGCCTAAAATGACTTGAACAAAAGCTGAGCATAGTTGTGCCTACCTGTAATCCCAGCTACTTGGGAAGCTGAGACAGGAGGACTGATAATTTAAAGCCAGCTTGAGCAAATTAGCAAGACCCCTCTCAAAATGAAATAGAAAAGGCTAGAGATGTAGCTCAGTGCGTAACACTTGCGTCGCATGTTCAAGGCTACAGACTCAATCCCAGTACTAGGAAAATTAACTTGAACAAACACTAACGTGGTTTCTCACAACCCAAGACCACATCCCTGGGTAGCTTCCCTTAGTCTCTACCTGTCTGAGAAAAATTCTCAGCTGCTGCCAGATTTACTGTTTGTGCCAACCAACAGCTCCTCTCCCACTGTCTGTGAGAGGGGAGGACCTTGATTTCAAGAAGCATCACTTAGTTTTTGAACTTGATGTAGCCCCATTGTTGATTCTTGATATATTTCTCGTGCTATTGGAGCTCTGTTCAGGAAGTTCTCGCCTGTGCTTATGGCTTCAAGTGTTCCCCTGTATCATCCCCTTGCAGTTCCAAAGTTTCTGCTTTCCTATCCTGTCTTTGATCCATTTTTCTTTGATTTTAGTACAGAGTAAAAGAATGGATCTGGTTTCGATCTTTTGTACTTGATAACCTGTTTCCCCGGTTTCCTTTGTTACAGAGGCTGTCTTTTGCCCAAGGATCCAGATGGATTGCTCCTGGACCAGCGCCCCCTACTCTTTGGTGTGAGTTGCACTTACCCTTCTGTTCCCTCATTCTCCTTTTTAAATGCCCCAGTTTGGCTCCAAAGGCTGGAGACCGATGGAAGTTGAATTCAGTTCACACTAAATTCTTCCCTGTTGGAAGAATGGTCGACCTGCTCTTAGTACTCTAACGGGTGCCCTGCTTCGTGTGTCTCTGATAATGGACACACACATATTCTAAAGGGAGTGCAGGATGGTGGAGAGTCACTTTCAAAAATACTGTTTGAGGGCTGAGGATATAGCTCGGTGGCACAGTGCCTACCTGGTAAGCGCAAGGTCATCAGTTTGATCCCTGGTACCAAAAATTAATGATAATAAATAAAATAACATTTTAAAATACCTTTTGGGATGTTAGTGGAAAACTCCAGACAGTCTCCTCTTTCTAAAATCCCTCCAGCAGGGGACCAGGCCACTGCACAGTGCCTTTAGCAAGCTCTGTCATCTTCATTAAACTAGCCCTTCTCCTCTTCCTGACACTTCTTACAAATCATGGCATGGAGCTATCAGACTCTGAGGATTCTGGGGGCTTCTCTCCCAACAAGTGACAGGAACCTGGGGCTACGCTCGCTTCCTGCTCCTCAGAGCAGCACTTCCTGGGCTCTGCAGAGCAACTCCACTCCCCAGGGCTGAACTGGGCACTAAACCTCAAGGAAATGAACTTTGTCATCTTATTACAAAAACTGTGACAGACCTGGAGGAAATTGCAGGACTTGAGACTTTCCCCCCGGAGCCTCACAAGCTAGCTTCTCGTTTCTCCCTCCCAGCCATGGGGCTGCCTTTGAATCAGGCCCAGCGGTAGCTGCACCCTTTGCTGACCTGACTCCTCCACATTTGTGTTAGGAGTTAGCCCTGAGCCCCAGTAACTGCTCCAAATACTTTCCTATTACATAAACTCCAAAGGACGTTTTTGTCTACTCCGCTGTGTTGCTGTGATAGCTAACACATTTTGTCATTCTGCTCTATCTTATGCATCCCCCCACCATGAACAGTTACTGCCTATCTGGTGAGTCTGGTGCATGTTGCACAGTGATAGTGCTAAATGGCCTGTGATCTGGAGTCCCGAACATTGAGGCACAGATGGGCATCCCAGGGACATTGAGAATGGACCGGACTCCTGGGAGGAGCTGACAGGGCTTCTGAGAAGAGAAGGAGAAGGAGCTGTTCTGCAGAGATAAAAAAAAGACATTTCAGGATGGCAAAAGCTTGTGCCAAGGCACTGCGGCATGAACATCTGGGCATAACTGGGGCTGTCATGGGTGATTTGGTGTAATGAGAAAATAGAGAACATGAGAAGGTGACTATACACGTGGCCAGGGGCATGGTGAAGAACTTCTGAGTCCTTCACTCCCAACTGGACATGCAGAGGGGAGCTATGACAACTGTTTCCCTTCTTGGAGTCTTCCTGAAGAAATTAAAAGCATAATACCACAGTGATATATGCACACACATGTTTATAGCAACACCATTTGTAATAACCAAATCTTAGAAACATCTAGATTCCCATCAACTGGTAGATGGATAAAGAAGATATCTTTTTGGTACAATGGAGTACTACTCAGCCATAAAGAAAGATAAGCTTGAGACATTTCTACCTAAATGGATGCACCTTGAGATCATACTCTTAAATGATATAAATTGGACACACATATTTAATACCATATTGTTTCCCCTGTGTGAGAAACTGAAAGTGTAAATAAAGACCAAAATGTATAATAGATATTGTGAAATGGGAAGAAAATGTTCAAATGGAAAGTAGAACTAGGGAGCAAGGAGGGGGAAAGAGAGAAAGAGAAAAGGAAAAATGATAAGAAAATAAGGAAAAATAGAAACAAAGCTTTTGTAAGTAAGGAGGGGAAGAGATGTTAGAGGGAGGGTAGAGGAATGGGAAACCACAATCACGTTCCTCATCGTGCCCTGAAACACGAAGAAGTTTTTAACATTCTTTTTTTTTTTTACACTAATCTTCATTTTTTTTTTATTTGAAAGAGAATAAAACAAAAGGGGGCAGTACAGAGCAGATCAGAACAGGACAACATAGGCAACACAGTACTTTACATTAAGACAACTGGAACTAACATTCTTCGATCATATTTAGTTTTCACCTGATTTAATTTTTTCTTGGGCTTCCTCCATGAAAGTGCTCCCAGAAGAGATTTTTAATTTTAAAAACTGTAACTGTAAATGCCCAGTAGTGCAGGAATCTGTCTTATTGACATTGGTTCCCACAACCACAGCCTAGCCTGTCCCGGAAAAGTCTCAGCTGAAGCAACTCAGGACAAGGATGGTGGGAAAAGTCCTTTTAGGGGACACTTGTGTGCCCAGTGTTTAGAGAAAACCCCACTGGGAAGAGTCCACAGAAGTGTATACTTCCTCTTTCCCTCCAAACCTCACAACACAATGCAATGGAATGTATTTAATCTGGAATACATTTGGAAGAAAAACACAAATATGTACTTATAGATGAGATATAGGATGGGCACTTCACTCCCAAAATCCTATTTCACTCCCTTTTCAACTTCATTTTTTTTTCTGCTAAACACATTTCCAACAGAATAAAGACTACCAGTCTCAGCTTCCCTTGTGACTAGAAGTAAACATCTGAGTCTATTTCCCAGTATCCCTTACAACCAGGTATGGTCAATGAGATGAGACAAAGGAAACTTTAGGGGAAATCTCCTCCTAAGGGAGAGTATGAGTTCTACCTGTTTTCCTCTGCTTCCTGCTATGTCAGGCCTGGAGCACAGACATCATGACCAGCACTACAACAGTCACTTGAAACCTGTAGCTGATCTTGAGGACAAAAGTCTGGTCTAGGACAGTGGGACAGCAAATGGGACCTGATGTCTCTGAAGATGCTTTGGGACTGCCATACGGACCCTGACCTGCCTACCTCCACATGGCTTTTTCCCACATGTGAATGATTCACTAATTTGTGAATGAACAAAATAACTTCATGCTTGCTTAAACTACATCTTCTGTTTTATTCAGTTCCATACATGCAAACTAACTGTACCTTAAAAACCTAAGGAAAAGTGGTTAAGCTCACTCCCCCTGAATGTATAGCATGTGGGAGCCCAAAGCCCTCCCTGAGATCCCTGTGAGTCCCTGGGGTGGATATTCTAAGGTACAGTTAGTTTGAATGCACGTAACTGAATAAAACAGTAGATGTAGTTTAAGCAAGTGTGAAGTTGTTTTGTTCATTCACAAATTACTGGATCATTCACAGTGTGTCTCGCTAGCTCTGCCTTTCTCTGAGCCCACCGTGGAACCCAAATTCCTCATTGGTTTCTACAAAAATGCAGCTGAGTAAAGTGTCATCCCTCCCGGGAACAGCAAGTTTAGAACCCATCAGACTTTCCTACCAGTTCTGGGCTTCATCCCACTCCACCTCCTAACAATTCTCTCATAGAGCTTTAGCCAGAAAAACCCACTGTCCTGGCTATTCCTTTTTCCCCCTTCCCCCTCCCTCCTTTCTCTTCTTTTTGTGTCCATATGCTTCTGCCTTACATTTGAATAACAGTTCACTGGCCACAGTGCCTTTGTCCAAGCTGCCGGTTGCCCAGCAGACAAAAGAAATTCTGCTTAATAGAATTCCTCATGGCTAGTAGGTAGTCAGAATTCCTAATGACAGAGTTTATGTGACACACATATTTCTGAAAACTGAATAAAAGTTTCACCATTCTTAATAGGTATGAATGTGTCTCTAAAGTGCTCCAAAATTTCAAAGTGCATGAATGAATGTTTGGGGCCCTGTGGGAGAAGAAAGGTGTTGGAACTCAGATCCCACTTCCTGTTGGTCAGTGTGTCATCCACTGCTGCATCAATAATGCCTGGAAGACCCTGGATCTTCTTGTGAGCTACCAGAATGGCCCGTGGGGATGATTCTCCCAGTCTTCACACTCCTCCGCCAGCAACCGTATGCATGGTTGATGTCTTTTAAGCATATACCATAAGAACACTACTTCCAAGCAAGAAAATCCTTTCCACTTAGTACAAAATCTACAAAGTCATTTCTCCAGGGTTTTGTTCCTTTGTAACTGTGTGCCTGCGTTTCTAAAACAAATCTATTTAAACCTTCCAAGACAATAGTCACAGGGAGACACATACATAGCCAATATCCTGAGAAAGATCATATGAATTCTTGGCTAGTCTTGCATTTAAAAAAAAAACTACCTTTATTTTTATTTGAGATATAGTAGTTATACAAATTTACGGGGCACAGTGTGACATTTCAACACAAGCTTGTGATATGTAAGGATCCGATCAGAGTTAGTAACAAATACATGACCTGAGACATTTCTCATTGCCTGTTTTAAATGTATCTAGCATCTACTGTTAATGCTTCTCCACTCATGTTGCCTGTTTAATCCTCACATCTCTCCTATACTATTGGCATTATATGCTTCATTTTATAAGTAAACTGATAATCAGAGCAGTAGAGCAGGTTGCCCAGAGTACAAAGCTACTAAGCAGTGAAGCCACAGCTGCCAAGCAGTTTCCCCTTCCTGACCCAGGACCTCTTTTAAGTAGCTCATATGCTTGCTGGTCATGGGCTAATTGGCCACTTCCTCAGCAGAAAGCTGAGCTTTGAGAGGCAGCAGAAGGGCGTTAGAATAAGGAAACCTGCAACGGGTCTCTGTTAGGAAGGCTGAAAGGACCAAACAAAGACTTCGGCAAAAAAAATCCTGGGAAGCCAGGAGTAGGGAGAGGGCAGCATGAACCTGGCCATCAGAAAGAGGACAAAAGCAGGACATAATGTCTTTGTCACTGGATTTTACTCTATCTTCTGTCACCCAGGCCTTTTCCTATTCCTTTATTCTTTTCTGATTAAGGAACTTGCTGTGAATGAGATGGCTGAGGCCAATGCAAGTCAAAAAGTAATCAGGAAGCAGGTGCATTCACAGCTCCAGCCAGACCGCAGGGGCAATGTGGAGAGGCTATCAATCCTTGGCCTCCTGCGGCAAAGAGAAAGGCTGTGGCTTGAGCTGGGGCTCTTTGAACGAAGCAACAAAAGTGCTTCAAGACAAAAATCTCCTTCTCAAGAATAGATTTCGAGAAAATCAAAATTGAAGCATCTGACAGTAAGGATCCTGTGGGGACATCATACAGAATCTGACACGTTGTCCCAAGCCCAGGTGGGTCCAAGCCTTCCAGCAGTGTATTTAGAGATCCTGAGTCATTGACATTCAGTGTATTCATGAACAAAGGCAACTTCACTGGAAGAAATGGCACCAGCCAGGCTGAGGGACAGGGAACCCGTGCAAATGTGGCAGGGGCAGCATGGTGAGTGGACTGAGGTTTTGTCAGTAGTGTGTGTACATCACATTGTACCTTCAGCCTCAGCCATGTCCTTGTCTCTTTGCTGCTCTTTTGACCTTGCCAAGTAGAATTGCACCCTCCGAGCATGGAAAGCATTTCCATTAACTGAAACCCATGATGTCAGGCATTGTGCCAGCACATGCTATGAAGCAGATCATCTCACCTCCTTTCCCAGTGGAAGACTCTCACCCCCAGACATGGCAAGGAGTCTACTCAGCTAAGTCGGGGGTACTCACTGTGGGAGTTCCAAAATCAGAGCACAGCAGATATTCTCTGGATGGCACTGCCTGGTTCACATATATAGGCAAACGTCATAAACTTTGACACAGCCTCATGCTAAGAAGTCTCCTTACCCCCAAGATTTCCTGGACCTGCCCACAGATATACGTTCACAGCAGGGAGTCCTCAAGAGGCCCTGAAACTGAACTGAATGCTCTTCCATGAGCCCTCAGAAGCTTCCTCACCAATCTCTGAGTTAAATGAACCAGATTGTGTGTGCCTGGAGCTTTATCAGGCACAGAGAAAGAATTCAATAAATACCGCCCTTTTGTGCCCACAGGATCTCCCCACACATTACAACTTGTCCTGCAACCCCCACGTTCGTAGACTTCTCTGGAAGAGCATCAGTGCCATCACACCCTTGCCGGGAAATACCCGGGGCTTTGATTTATAAGCTCAAATTCTTGTCAGATACATTGCTTTGTCCTTTGATATGTCACCTACCTGAGTCCTTCCAGCATCCCCATAAGGCTGATGTTATCATTATCCCCACAAAAGGAGAAAACCAACGTGAGAAAATTTATGTTCCTCAGAGGTAAAGGGTAGATTCGCAGCTCAAACACGAGCCTTTCTGTCTTCATCGCCCCGCTACCCAATTTCCCCCGGAAGCTTCGGGAACTTCAAAGTCTAGTCCCCACCCCTGTAATGGTCCTAGTGACTCTCAAAGTATCCTTTGGTCACAAGGTCAAGATCGGAAGCAGCAGCATCTTCACCTCAGAGGAAGTCACAGGTCTGTGGGTAGCCAAGGACATCCAAACACCCATGGCATTTGTTAATTCAACCGATGCTGGGCTTGTAATGAGAGAAACACTCCCATGTGTGATTCTCAGCTGCAGGTTTGAGAATTTTAGCCACATTACCTTTGCAAGATGAATGCCTGTCTAAAAATTCTTCAAACCACAAAAGGCTGGAATGTCATATACTCTGGAAAGGATTCAGTTCTAGAACTTTATTTGCTGCTTAAAATTCCAGTCTTTCAAGAAAGGCTGCCAGTTTAGATAGCTTCCATAGAATGTCACATTCTGTAATAAGCTTTCCTTGAGGCCTAAGCAGGGACAAGAAAGAACGGCATAATCTCTTATCTAGTCAGTGGTACTTTGGCCCTGTCCTCTGGTCTTGTCTGAGAAAGCACGTGACTTTGCTGTACCTTATTTTAGAACAAAGCATTCAGAGTAAATGTTTTTTCTTTCTCTATGATCTTTTACAGGATTTTTTCTTCCCTGTGAAAAATAGTGTTCTATTGTTACCTTCAAAGCAGTTAAGCAGCCTCTTAGAGACGGACAAATCACCCACAGGTAGGAAATATAAACACACTTTGAAATCCTGGGGATAAAGATGTGATCTACTCTCTCGAAAATAAGTATGAGTTGGCTAATTCTAACCAATTTTTTTTCTCCTTTCATCCAAAATCCAGTTCTGCTGACTGTCCTTATACTCTGCATACCAAAAGAAAGACATTGAGAGAACTTGACCCTCTCAGGAGTAAGCCAACTTCTCTGGTGTCACATAGCTACTCATCCAGAATATTCCTTAACAACAAAACAAAAAGACTGGCCTCGCCATAGAAAGCCCTTTAAAACAAAACTATGTTGTGAGTGTAAAGCAGTATAATTTCTACACTATGTGGGCTCTGTGATCACACCACTGAAAGGATATGTGTTTGTGGTGTGCTTTTCTCTTTGTCAGTTTTAGTTTTGCCATAGTTTTGTTTTGTAAGAGTGAAAGAGGAAGAGCTCTCTAAGCAGGCCTGCAGAAGGAGCCGGACAGTTTATGGTCACTGACTTCAGCTGGGGAGGCCGGAAGTGCGTTGCTACCCTGTGAAACTTGGGCTTTCCTTTATCCTGCAATTTTTAACTCAGGTCTGCATGCTGAAGATTCCCCCCAGCTCCTCCCAGCCCTGGACTTTGTGCCTCTCTCAGATTACTGAATTGTGGGTATGTAAGTGTTCCTGTGGGTTTTATTTGCTTCACACTTACTAAAAAGTGTGTGTGTGTGTGGCGGAAGTGACAAAGAGGAGGAGAGCGAGGTAGGCTGTTCTGTTTCAGTATCCCTCACTTGGCTGCCTCTACAGCCAAGTGGTGACTCCAGTAGAGAGCTTGGAGATGAAGCTCCCATACGGAATCCTTGCAGTGGCTCCTCTGTTCCTGCTCCTGCTCTTTCGCTCCTGGGCCTCTCCAGCCTCTGATGACCAGTTCAGCATGAGTCACTCCAAAGGCCACTACTGTATAGGTATGTATTTTTGTGTTTTTTGATGTGGACATAATAATCAGGTCTAATACTTTGCTTGCACAATAGACCACTTACTTAATATGTGTGGCTGTAAAATTCCAAGGCACCAATAAACACACAGATGTTGATAATTTTTGAGTCTTGGGATAAGCATTCACAGAATACGCATATATATATGTAGACAGATGTGGGAGGCACACTTGCTAGTTTGATAAGTCAGAAAAATTTTCTACTTCATTGATGGGTGGTATTTGTTCTCTTAAGTAAACAGTGTAACAGCCTGAAATTCTTAACACTTTTTCATCACTTTGACCTCAAGACAGTGAGTTGATTATTCCCTACCTTCTCCCTCTCTTGTCCATCTGTTACTGGTAATGAAATCTGGAATTAGTTATTAACTTTCACACTGCCTCTGTGTCCTTACCAGTGAAACAGGGTAATAATCCCTACTGCACAGAGAGGCTGTGAGAACTCAGGTCATACATGTAAATGTGTGTTATTTGATCACTGTAAGGATTCAACCATTTTAGTTTTCTTCATTGTTTCAGGGAGTCCAGATTTGGTGGTCAGCTGCAAACTGACTTGACTTATCTCTTGCTGAAATGTTTATTTCCACCTTGTTTTTGGTTTGAATTTTGGTTTCTTCTGGAAGTGAGTCAGAAGTAACATGAGATCTTTGATATTCATCTTGTACCTGGAATGCTCATAGCTGTGGTGACCATTTAGATGGGACAATCCACAAAGCCACACAGACTTTGAAGTGAGTAGCAATTGTTCAATCAATAGCAATTGAGTGGCAAGTGTTCAAAATAAGATTCTAGTTTGAGAATCCAGAAAAAGAAATTGAGGGGTAATATGGTAGCCATATGCTATACAAGGAAAATCTGGACAGATAGTCTAACACTTAGGAATTATTTCTGGAAACTATATGGAAAAATATCTGAATTAGTCCTACTTTCTAAAACCATGACTTCATATCATTATCCATGCTAAAGAATATACCCCCAGCTTTTAAGTTATGACCTAAAGATCCTTGGAAATCTATTCTCCAGAGACCAAGAAGCAGAAGTCGGAGCTACTGCTACTGCATGCCTGGGAAGTCACCCTGTCTCTGCACTTGGTGTCCTAATGTACTTACTGCCATCCATTTTCTCAAAACAGAACCTGAAGCTTGGCAGATGGAAATATACTTGAGAAAGGCTTGAGTGAGATCAGTTCTACTTCTAGACTGATTACAAATCAAATGTTTGGATTTAGGCAAATTACCTACCCTGGGCCTTCATGTGGGTCAAACAGACCCAAGATACTCATTCTCTTCCCTGCTCCATTCCAGTAAGGCCACAGAATATTAGTAGGAGGTAATGAGGGGATTCCTGGATAAGGTCGTTCTGGTTGCACCGTAGTCCATTAAGATACATATATTATTTATTATTTGTGGTTGAGGAATTTGTTCAGAACCTGACTGGTGATATTTCTGCTCCCTGTAGGAGTGACTGAGGTGACCAGGTAGGATTTGGATGGTGGCTTTGGTGGGTCCAAGACAGCTTCACACACACACGAGGCACCTTGGGGATGGGAGATGACTAGAAGTCTGGCTCACCTGGAGATGTCCATCTCTGCACACGGCAGTGTCAAGATAGTAGAACTTTGTGCATGGCAGTTCAGAGATCCCACAGGCAGAATTCAAAAGACAGGGCCTAGAAGCTTTCCATCCTTCAGATCTTGGGTCTGGACATGGCACACAGCATCGTTCCTGCCTCCCCTTTTCTACTCAACTTCTTGTGAACTCGGCCTGTGTGACTTGGCCACTTGTCACTGTAACCAGAAAGATGCATGTGAGATGATGCATTCAGAAAATGACATCTGCTGAGTACTGTCCAGGTACCTGGAGGGCTGCTGAAAGGGGTCCCTGGCTTGATGTTGGTTGGGTGTGGAAATGGACATTTATGAGGAGGGAATTTTCCTGACGTTCCCGCAGGTAAAAGATGAGTAAGAAAGAGAAAATGGTAGGACACCTGAGCCAGAGCCTCAAACCAGAACCACCCACAGTGAGCAATGGGACTCGGAGGGCCCCTCAAAGCTGCCCTGAGGTGAGCAAGGCCTGAGCTGGGCCACACTGCGGCCACCAGATAACTGACCCTGGAGGAGATGCCCTAACTGAGACATTTCTCGGGCCAAATGCTTCCATTGTCCTTCAGATCAGCTCCCCAAGAAGCTAAGGGGAGCCAGCACCTCTGAAAGGGACCCTGGAGTATCCTTTCCCAGGGCTATGTGTGGGAAATGTCCTAGGAAGCCCTGACAGAAGCTGGCTCACAGCCAGTGGTTAGAGCAAGAACTTCAGGGCAAAAAGGCAGGAGAGGAGATGAAATCATGGGTGGGGCTTTACTAATTCAATCTCTGTTGTCACTGCCCTAACAACTCTCAGACAAAAAGTAGGATTTTATGCCTTCAAACTCAGCTGCAAGAAGGATCCCCAAACCTTTCCATAGACTCACTCATCACCTGCTCCCTCAGTTGCCACCATATGCACCAGGCCTGGTGCTCTGAGCCAAGGTCACAAGATGAATAATTGCTACTTTAATAATGCATGCCTTTAGGAAAGTCATTGTCTGGTTTTGAGAAAAACAAGAACCTGGAGACTGGTTAAGATTATGGTCCTTTAAATGAAGAATGAATGGGGCACTTAGCAGAGGTGATAAGATGCCCTTTTCTAGCTTCCTGTGTGTAGCAACCATAACAGGCAGAGGTGCAGAGAACCATGCAGCATGGGTCAAAGGCACTCAGCATAGAGACAGACATCAGAGGGCAGAATGCCCGTGGTCACCACAGGAAGGGAGAAGTATAACCTGAGTGAAGTGAGAGGATTATGTGGAAATTTCAGAATTTTAGAAATAGTTCTGCACGAAGATGGCTGATCATAGAGGAAGCATCAGTTATCTCAGAGTCTCTGCACCAGATACCTCCTTCCTGACAGATCCTGGCCAACACAACCTTGCTGAGAGAAGTTGGCCAGCCAGTTTGATGTCAGTCAACCCAGTTGGGCAAGAAGGATTCATCCTTATTAATATCATCTATCTTTTGGTGGCCGTGCTTGTATAAAGTCTTAACTGGGTCACAGAGTACATTTCTGCCTTGATTAACATCATAATAAAATCCTGTGGCCAACCTCCCAACTTACAGAAGTGACTTCTTTCCTGTTACACATGGAGTTCCATTTTGACTTAGTTGAGTTCCATCCATTTCTATGCAAATGAGTATTCATATGTGCATCTTACCCATAAGGCTTGTTTTTTACTGCTAGTTCATCATCTTATTTGCAGCCCCCAATACTTCTCTATGGGGTGTTAACCATCCATGTTTTTATGGAGCTGAATCTGGAGTAATTGGAATGATGCTTTCAGAAAATAATTATTATATCCAAGAGATCTTTAACCATGTAAATTAAATTGGTATATTAATAACTACTAGATGTAGTAGCACTTACTAAGCATTTGCTATGTGATGAATAGTCTTCATAGGGTTTATGTGTATTAATTCATTTAATCATCATAATGACCTCATGGAGTACATATTAGCAGATAAACACATTTGAAACAGAGAAGTAGTAGCTTGTTCAAGGTTACACAGATAGTTAAAACTTGGTTTCTTATTCCTCACTGTAATTCTAATTGTATCATTTTTGATGTAATTAAATCAGGTTAATACGTTTATTCATCAAACTTTTTATAATACCCGCTTTATAGAGGTGCAATTTACATACTATAAAGTTCACCCTTTTTAAGTGTAAAATGGAGTGGCTTTTAGTATATTCAGGCATTGGGTATCAATTGTCAATGTCTATTTTCAAAACATTTCATCACCCCAAAGAGAAAGCCATTGCTCATTAAAATTTGCTCCCCATGTTTTTCGCTCTACAGTGCCTGAAAATCACTACCTATTCCTTTTCTCTTGAGCAATTTATACAGTTGCAACAATGCAATATGTGGTCCTTTGCTACACGCTTCTTTGACTTAGCATAATGTTTTAAAGGCTGTTTTATTTTATAGCACCTACCAATTTCATTTTTTTCTTATGACTGAATGACACTCCATTTTAAGGATTTACCTCATTTTCTTTATTTATTGGTACATGTTTATGATACATAATAATTGCACTTGTCTTGGAGAACTGGTGCATATACATATCACATCTTAATCATATTTATTTCCTCTTCCCCTTTATACTGTCTATCCCATTTTATTTATCTATTCATTATTTATGGACATTTGAGTTGTTCTTACTTCTCAGTTATTGTGAATAATTTTCCTGTGAACATTTATAGGCAAATTTTCATGTGGACTGCGTTTTTGTTTCTCATGGGTGCATAACTAAGAGTGGAAATTCTAGAGCTTAGGCTAACTTGACCTTTAACAATATAAAATACTTTTCAGAGCACATGCACTATTTTACATTTCTACCAATTGTGTAGGAAAACCATCACTTCTCTGCATTCTCACCAGTACTTGTTATTATCTTTCTTTTTATAGCCATACTAGCAGATATGGAATGAAATATTTGTGACTTTGATTTGTTGTCAAATGATAATCATGTGTAATATTTTTCATGTGCTTTTTGCCCAGTTCTATATCTTCTTTGAAGAAATATCAGATGAGATCAGGCATGTTCAGGGTGGTATAACTATAGACTGAAGAAACATTAATTCAAGTCTTTGGCCCATTTCTATATTGATAGGTTTGTAATTCCATTGTAAATTTTTAAATATATTCTAGATAAAAGTCTACCAACTTATGATTTACAAATACTTTCTCCAATTCTTTGGATTTTCTCCACTTTCATGATGGTATCTTCCCAAAAGCAAATGTCTTTTTGATGAAGTTCTATTTATGTATTTATTCTGTGATTTGTGCATTATATTTAAGATCAATGTTTTTAAACTTGTTTTTTTCTTGTCTTATGTCCATTTGTTATCTTATTTCTCAGACACCCAGATCCTAACTACCATTTTGGTAACTAGGACTGTAGCATATAGGTCTGTAATTAAGAGGAATTAAATTGGAAGTGTGAGCATAGTTCACTTGTAGAGTGCATGCTTAGTGTGTGTCAGGCTCTGATTCAATCCCTAGCACCTAAACAAACAAATAAGGAATCAAAATGAGCAAAGCTAAGCAAATAAATAAATAAGAGAGAGAGAGAGAGAGAGAGAGAGAGAGAGAGAGAGAGAGAGAGAGAAGCTTTCTTACTTAAATCTGAAGAATGGAATTCAGAACCTAAAGACAGAAAATCAGTCAGATCTGAAATCAAACCAAGAGCCAAAAAATGATGACTACAAGGACCCCAAGGAACCTCTCTCCTGGCCTCTCACTGCTGATTCTATTGCTGTCTACAGATGAGCTGTGCTTATTGCTCTCAGCCCTTTGGCTGACTTCTGGCCCGTGTGGTCCTGGGTTTTCATGCGATTGCAAAGCCCACACAGAGATGGCTCCTCCTTCAGATTCACATCTCAACTTCCCAGCACACAGACTCTGAGCTAAGTCTTTAGATCACTGGACAGGAGGAGGCGGGAGTGAGGTGAGCTCAAAGTACCTATATAGCTCCCTGAATGGAGAGGAGGGGTGCTGGGCCTGAAGAGATTGAGGTACTCCAAAGGGAGCCACCATTGAAGTTTCCAAGCTATTAGGCCCAAATCTCATTATAGCCCCATCTCCACTTGCAGTGACAAGGAGCCTCATGGTGGGGAACCAACCAGTAGACTTTAAAACATAGATTTCAATATATTCCGAAATCAGAACTAAGTGGTGGGAATCCCGAGGGACCCCTTCCTCAATTTCCACTATTGGTTAGCACTGAGCCAGTCCTCCCCATTGATCACTAGGAACTGCTGATTCCTCTCTGCTTGGGCAGGTTCTACATTTCTGTCACTTTCCAAATCTGGTGGAATCAATGATCAGTCAGACTCAATTTTGTAAAACATCATTTTCTTTCTATGGATGATTTAGAGAGAAAATACTTCTTATGTTCTCAATCACTGGCATTTAAATAAATCCATTGAGTTTAGGCTTTTTTTAAAGCATTTTTTAATACTCAGGAAGCTTTTAGAAAATTAAAAACCTACCTTTTCCCTCATTTGTATTATACAATAAAATGCCTTCGGAGCAAGGTTATCACCCTCCCCGCCACAAACCCCACAGAGTGGTCAGAGATCATTGTGGTATGAGTGACAAAGAGACAAAGGATTCCTATGGATTTGCCATAGGTGTAAGACAGATTTAGACAGAGCCAGCAGAGAAGGTTACAAATTTATGCTCCAGATCTAGACACACAGAAATTCTACTTTCTGCTTTTTCTCTGTAGCGGAGCACTTGTTCAGAAGACAAAACATTGCCATTGATGCGTTTAAATTTAGTTTCCTTTGGGTAACTCAAATTGTCCTCTTCTGTGCCCTCGGAGGACTGATCTGTCCTTAGACAGGCCCTAGCATCACCCTGACAGTCGCAGTTCTCAGCCTTCAGGGTGGCTGTGTCCTTGGCCCCCAGAGCTCCTGTGATTGTAGTTAAGATGTCATGGCTGGTGGACCTTTTGGTCACATCCAACGCAGCACTCTGGACGGCCCCCTGCACCCCTCTGATCTCCCTCAGCTCCACACCAGGGTCTTGCAGACCCTTGAGTTCTAGCTGCATCCACCCCAGGCTCCCAGACGGGCCCCTCCTTACTTGCCCTTCACATTGGCAGTTTCCTTAGATACTCTTCTCTCCATAGACCTCTACCTTTATTTTGAAATTGAAATTGAATGCAACCCAACCTTAGCACATGTGTTAGTTTTCTGATCATCTGCCTTTCTTTTTCTGGGATTATTCTGGCGTTAAAAGAAAGATCACCAAGATTCTACAGAAAAGAGATTCTGAGTCCACAACTTTGGAGAAAGATTGTACTGTGAATAAAAGCCGAAAGCATACAAGATGACAGCATGCTATTCTGCAGGAAGACAGTGAATGTTTTCTTTTTGTAAATGTACTATAGGAAAGAGAAAAATGTACCATGGAAAAGAGAAAACCATACCATGGGAGATAGCACTGAGCATAATAAAGTCCAAATTATGTTATAATGTGCCCATTACTCTCTATTTATATAGCTATCTTCCTAGATAGAATGCACACCAAAATGTGATTATATGGCTATCTGAGAATGCTGAAGTCACTAGCAATTTCTATTTTCTTGTCCGTGCTTTTCTGAATTTTCCACATTTTTTATGGAAGCAAGGCATGGAGGTTAAAAATAATAAATAAAATCAGGACTCTGACAGGCAGCCTGATTCTGAACCCTGACTCTGCCACTCTTATGAATATGACATCGGGGTGATAAGAAATACCTCTGTATTTCTTTTCCCTTATCTGTAAAATGAGAATTACACGGAGCAAGACAAAGGACTAAACATGAGAATACACTTGGCAGACTGAGACCTGTACTGGATACACTGTAAATACTCAGAAGAATTGTGATTATCTATTCTTTTGGAAATCAGCAAGGAAACATTTGGGAATGGCACTCTAGATGTCCTAAATTAAACCCATTATAAAGCAAAGAGTCTTGATTAACTGCATGATTACATGCCAATCTATATCTCATATAAATACAAATTCTCAAACCTGAGATGTCTTGAGGCAAAATTCGTTTATAAAGAAAAATGCCATACTGTGTGTACTTTCTACTGCAGTAATAAATTGTCATACGCTTATCAGCTTAATCAACACAAATTCATCACCTCAGTCTCTACACGGCAGATGTCTGGACATAACATAATTGGGTTCGATGTTCAGGTTTTCCAAGGTTGAAATCAAGATGTCAGCTGGAGCTGCAGTCTGATTTAGGATTTGGGTTCCCCGCCAAGTTCAGGGATTATTGAATTTAGTTTTTCACTATTTTGGGAGTGAGGTCCTACTTACTAGCTATGTGTCAGCCAGAGACTAATCTTCACAACCAGAGGCTGACTCTACAGAGGAAGTTAGCAACATAGCTATTTTTTTGGCTCAGCACCAGTCAGAGAAAACTGCAGCTAATGTGCTCCTCTGATTAGATTGAGTCCACCCATGAAAATCAAAATAAATCGATGAAAGTTCTTAATTACTCATGTAAACTCCTTAGTCATTGTCCCAGAACAGAACATCACCATGGGACATAGAGCCCAGCACAGTCACAAGTCCTGCCCTCACTCTGACACATAAGCCAGAAGGCAGAAGTCTTGTACTTCCACTTGCCACCCATGGAAATGCTCAAAACAGAAAGAAAAAATTGTCAGGTTAAACATCGTGATAATAAAAAGAAAATTCATGTCTTAGCCCTATAGTGGTTTACACAATAGATATTAATCCACAGTAGAGATTAATACATAAAGAGTAAGTGGCAGACCAAGTTTTTTGGATTTAAATTTTTTGTTTTGTAGTTTAAAATTTTTTATGTGCAAACATTTCCTCATGGACGTCATACCTTGTGAACTAGTTTTTCAGTGCTGGGGGGGAGGGAGACAAAATCCTATCCAAAACTTTCTCCAGGCAAAATCCAATTTAACAACATGAATGTAAATTAGTGGAGAGTAACTTGACTTTTATTTTATAAACTTTAAACAATCAGATTGCTTCAACTCACATGAGAAAGTGTAAGAGGGATTTCTGAGTATGATGGTGTGAAGGACTGGGAGATTCCTCTACAAAAGATAAAACTGGAAAAATGATCAGAAGAAGCATTGTAGGGCGCTAGAAAGTACCAGTGAAACATAAGGAGTGGAGAAATGTTTGTTGAAATGCTTGAAGTTCAAGAACAGAGCAATTCAGTGGCTTTCTTGCCTTGTGCTATTACATCTATCAGTTTAATGAAATCAGAGTTTTAGCGCTGTGGAACTGGCTACAAAATATCCTATCTACTGCCAATTAGATGGGCTGAATTTGACCAGAGGAAGATCTTTCTTCCTCCTCTCATACAACCACTAGTCCTATCGTAGGGCGCCACCCTCTGGACCTTATCTGATCCTAACCATCTCCCTAAAATTTCACCCCCAAATCACATTAATGTGAATTTGGGGATTATGTTTTTAACATATGAAACACGTTCAAACCATAGCACATACAAAAATCAAGTACAGTATATGTTTTTATATGAACAAGTATTCAAGTACTGAAATTAAGAAAATTCACAGTATAGTAAAGGTACTTATGAATAAATTTGACAGCAGAAATGGGATTATCATACCCAGAAAACAACAAGACATTGCTCAGAGAAATCAAAGAAAGCTTTACAGAAATGGAAAGATGTATTTTGTCAACAGCTTGGAAGATCACCAGTGCTAAAATGACAATACTTCCAAATCAGTCTATAAACACAATTCTAACCAAAATCCTACTATGTTTTTTTTTTCTTCTTAGAGGAAAACAAATTGGCAAGGTGATTCCAAAAGTTATACCAAAAAATGAGAAGAAACCAGAACAGCCAACATTGTTAGAGAGGTTAAACAATCTGACTTCAAAACTTAGTCTACTATTACGGTAATTAAATGCTGTAGTATTGGCATAAACCTTGTTATGGAAAATAGAAAGGTCAGAAATAAAAGCACCAATATACAGGCATTTGATTTTCAATGAAAGTTGCTACATAATTCAGTGAGGGCAGGGTAGTTTCAGAGCAGATATTAAAATAATGGAATATCTGTATGCAAAACAAGGTACGGGTGTGGGTGGGTATTGCCTAGATTTATTTTAACACACACACAACTGTGATCTCAGTGTAATCATAGACCTAAACGCAAGAGCAATAGTCATAAAGACTCTCGTGAAACACCTTTGTGATATGGGATTAGGCAAAGATTCTTAGATAGAACATAAAAATTAAATCTGATAATTGTACTTTATCAAACTTAAACACTTTTACTCTGCAGAAAGCATTATTAGAAAATGAAAAGACTAGCTCCATGCTGGGAGGCAATATTTACAAATCATATAGGCGATAGTATGACAATGATTACTTAATTAACACGAAAAACACTTCTTACTTTCCGAAGGCAATGTCTGAATATGTGCAGCATGGCACTTAAAAAAACATAAATTTTGAAATAAGATAGATCTGGATTTGAATCCCTGGTTAGCCAATATTTACCTGAAAGGCTTTTGGCACATTGCTTAACTTCTTAAAAAATGAAACACTAATCTCCTAGTATGTTTTAAAGATTAAATGAAGTAGAGTATATAAAACCTGGAGGAGACCCTGAAAGCAAGAAGATATTTCTAGACAATGTAAATTTATATTTTCCTTAAATGTATTATAGTAGAAAATAGCTATTTAAACATTACTCAGTAAGAAATTATTTGATGGAAAAGAACAAGAGACATTATGGTAGCCATTGTTGATTTTCCTATTGTCTAGTTTTGAAGGCTGGTAACGCTTTCACTCTTTTGCTTTGATCGGTTTTATACTGTTTTGTTTTGTTTTGTTTTGTTTTGTTTTGTTTTGTTTGAATTCATTGTGTGTGAAGATATGGACAACTGTTTCTGGGAGAACAAGAGACACTGTGGTAGCCACTGTTGACTTTCTGTTGTCTTGTTCTGAAATGCTGTGTTGCTTGCATTGTTTCGTTCTGATCTGCTTTGTTCTGTTTTGTTTTATTCTCTTTAAAATAAAAAAAATTATTTGATGAATAGAATTTTTTCTTATAGAAGACACAGGGTCTTCACAGTGATTTCAGATCTGAACCTTTTTTCTTTCTTCTTTTTGAGGTACTAGAGATGTAACTGAGGACCTTGACACTCAGCTACATCTTCAGCCCTTTGTAATTTTTATTTTGAGACAGAGTCTGCCTAAGTTGCTAAGTCTCACTGGCTGGGCGCAAACTTGCAAACCCCTTGCCTCACAGAGTGCTGTGATTATAGGCATGCACTACCACCCCCAGCCTAAATGAATATTTTTAAAGAGTACAGTCAACTGTAATCTCAAAATCCAATAATCACTCTTGATATGTTGGTATATTTCCTCTCAGAATTGCCTAAGCATACATTTACTGGGTTTAGATCTTGTTGTACTGTCTTGTTTTATTTCTAAATTTGGGTTGTTAAGTAGACAATCTAAAAGCAAATGCTGTGTTGTTCTTTCAACAAAACAATTTATAAAAACCTTGGCAGCAGTAAGCATTTGCAGGCAGATGCAAACTTTTCAAGTTCGCAAGGAGGCTTGGAGATAAAGACTGAACAATGTTAGACAGAGCCTAAGATTATCTGCCCATCTGTCCATCTATCTCCTCACTCCCTCCCTGCCCTTTATCTGTCTATCCTCCTTTCCATCCATCTGCTTACTCATTCACCCACCCACCCACCTCTTTTTCTATACATCTATCCATCAATAATCTGTACCTATGTTGATCTATCTTAAAATACAAATATTGAAATGATCTGAAAAATGAAGTTCTATGTTGCTTAAAGAAAAGTCTGGTTAATTTTTTAATGACAAGATCTGACTTTGCCACTTAATGATGAACTAAATCTGCAGCTCCAACATTTAAAGTATGCATTAAGATAAAAAACCATTCTGTGGGCTAAGGAAGTAGCTCTGAGGTGAAGAACCTGCCTAGCATACACGAGGTCCTGTGTTCAATGCCCAGCACCACAAAAAGAAAACAGATGAAAGTGTTTTGTTATGGCCCTGAAGCAAGGCCAGCAGATCGCTGTAGCTGCTGGTTTCAAACAGGAGCCTAAAGAGAATTCTTTCTGTGGTCTGTTGGCCATTTCAGAACTTTGGAAATGGAATGGTCAATTCATCAGAAAGAAATAGCAGGTGAGTATGGTGGACTTTAGGGGGCCTACAGGGGAGAGACCCTGGCATGTCGGGACCTGAATCATGTGGTTGACTCGGGGTGCTGGAAGAACAAGGAACTCCTCCCCTCTCTGGGGGGCAGCTGTGAGTGTGGCAGACTTTTGGCAGCCTGAAGGAGAGAGACCCTGGTGCCTCGGGACCTGCACCATGAGGTTGACTCGGGGTGCCTGGAGAACAAGGAGCTCAGCTCCTTCCCTCTCTGGGGGGCAGCTGTGATCCTGCCAGTGCATGGGCTGAGAATCAGACATCTCATGTTGTCCTGTCCCCCATACTGTGTCCCTCCTCCCACTCCCCCCTGCTTAGCAAGTGGGAGCCAGTGAACTATATATCTTGTGAAAAGATTGGCTATGTTATTTAGTATGAGCTCCCCATATGCAAAGATATGGACAACCATTTGGAAGAAAACAAGAGACAATATGACAGATAGTGAAGATCTCTGGTTGTCTAGCTTTGAAATTTATGCTTTCTTAAGTCCTGTTCTGTTCTGTTCTGTTATGTTATGTTCTATTTTGTTGTGTTTAATTTTACCCCCTTTTCAAATAAAATTTAAAAGAAAAAGAAAGTGCTTTGTTAAAAATACAGCAAAAATGAATGTAAAACACAGTTTGTAACTTCCAAATATCTCTTAGTATGAGGTTTAACAGGATCTAAGTGAAGTAATGATACACATAATTAAAAAGCAAGCATTGTTAAAAAGCAAGCATTGTAAATTTGGGGATATATTTACTTGAAATTGAGAAAGTGAAATAATTCATTTATGTACCTTATAAGTCCTCATAAAATGAATTATCATACATACAATTTGACAGCCACACTAACTGCCCCCCCAATAAAAACATAAAACACCTAAGACAATTGTACTAAATCAAGATGTACTTTCAGGTACATTGTACAGGTTGGATTACAGTAACTTCTTCTTTCTTGTCAGTCTTTTGATTTGTACTTTATTTGTATTTTGAGTTTCTCATATAAGAGAAATAATTCAATTTTTAAATTTGTGTGTGACTTATTTCGCTTAGTATTATGGTCTCAAGGTGCATTCATTTTCCCATAAATGACTTAAGATTATCCTTCCTTATTTCACAGTAGTACTCAATTGTGTATACATACCACATTTTTGTCTTTTCCTTTGAATAAATGATAATCTTCAATAGATAGAAGAACTAATCAAAAAGATCTAACCACTTCATTATGTACAACTAGAATAGAATTTTACCTTTATAATTTTCTAATAGTTTATCAGATTGGTAATATAAATTATTTATATAAGTTGGTTTTACTAAAAAAAACCAAAAATCTCTAGAACAATTTTGTTTTTCTTTGAGACAGTGTCTTACGACACTGCCCAGGTTGATCTCCAAATCACCCCACTTCCACCTCCCAAGTGCTGGGACTACAGGGCTCTGCCACCATGCCCAGCTCAGGAGACACTTTTAATAGAGTGTTAACCTTATCAGAAATGTAAATTCCTATTTAAGCTTTTTACATAATTTTTAATATTGAGAAGTATAACCATGTGGTCACTAAAAAATATATTACCTTGAATTCATTGTGTGTAACCATAGGGACAACTATTTCGAAGAAAACAAGAGACATTATGGTAGCCACTGATCTCCTATTGTCTTATTTTGAAATCCTGTGTTGCTTGAATTGTTTTGTTCTGATCTGCTTTGTTCTTTTCTGTTTTGTTTTATTCTCTTTAACATAAAAATTTTTTTTTAAAAATATATTACTTTGAGATAAAATTATATGGTAGAAGAATTCAGGAAACTCGATTATTTACTGAAATAGACAGAATTCAAGAAGAAAAAGTCTCAATGTGAAATGAAGAGTTTGGTCTTACCTATTTTTAAGTGAATGAGAGTAGGTATAAATCATAGTACTGATATGCTTTCGCATCTATGTAGAACGTGATTTAACAGTTGTATAACATTTATAATCTTCCCCAACCACACCTTTTATAGTTATTTAAATTGATAATTATTGATAATTCAACCTAATCGATAAATCATGCCAACAGCCTATATGCCCATCAACACATCAGTGGATAAAGAAAATGTGGTATATGTACACAATGGAGTATTGCTCAGCTAGAGAGAAGGATAGATTTGAGTTATTTGTAAAAATGTACCGTGCTTATATCTTGAAACCATACTCTAAGTGAAGTCAGCAGAGCAGGTTACACTAATGTAAGTTACACATGATTTCTCTAATAAAAGAGAACAAAATAAGAACAATTCCAAGAGCAAACTGAAAGAGACATAGTAAGAAACAGGGAAGCAGATGCTACAGAGACAGGTAAAAGATCTGAGGAACAAAGTGGGAACGGTGGAGATGGAAGGGGGAACAAAACCAAGATGTAATCACTGGGTATCGCCAACATATACCAATTAAATTTTTAAAAACATAAATAAAAATGTGGAGCAGATATATAACTGTTCAAATTTTTGCAAAGGGATACAGAGTCAAGTGTGTGAAACCACTATTCTACACCCCACTCTGGAGTGTAGACGTCTATGCTCCACAGCGTGACCTTTCAGCCTCTTCCCTGTCCAGCTCCTTCAACCTCTCTCACCTTTCTTTTCCCACAAACCCTGAATCTAGCCTTGGCCAACTCTTCCCTTTCTCACCTCCATGTCTTAAACCATGCTACTCTCTGTCCCTGGTAGGACTTTCCCATTTTCTGATCAAGGAGGTCCTATCTGTTCCCAAAGCGGGGAAGGTCATCCATCCATCACAACACTCACAGGTTGCTGTATTGGTGGCTCAGGACTGTTGGGTTTAAACTTTAGCCTCCCTTACTGGCCTGTGGTTTCTCTTATTCACCTTTGCATCCTCCAGCTTCTAAGCACAGCTGCAGGTGCTGGTACTTGGTGGATGAGTAACAAGACTGTCAGTCTCTCATTTCCTTTTGATTAATTTTCAATGCATTTCTAACTTAACCGCAGCTCACCCCATCTCTCAACACAGTGCTAATTGCTTCTCACAGCCTTGCCTGGCCTCTGTTTGCCCTCCAGTGCCTTCTGCCCTTCTCTTCACCATTAATTTTGCCTAGTACAGTGCCTCTCCTGTTGCTAATATTCTCCACAAACCAGGGAGTTTGGAGCTCTCTGAGCATTTTCTCCTTAAAAACTGTAGTTTCCAAGTGGTGGTTAAGTGAGGCCATGGAGCCTAACCCAACCAGATCAGTTGAAAACATGAGATATCTGGAGTGAAAAAAAAACTCAGCCCCAGAACAGAAAAGGTGTGTTGACAAAGCCACACATTTCACAAAGAAGGGCTTCTGAATTTCTGTTTTCAAAGGTTTATGGATGTCTGTCCCCCCGGGAGCACTGCAAGTAGAAGAGGACACTTGCAAAATGCCTCCCCTGCAGCAGGGCCGAGAGCATCTTATGGGCTATACCATGCTGGCCACACAGCGCTGTGTCTCAATCACCCCCATCCACATTCTAATCACACAAGAGCTGGTGACTACGGGCAGACACAGCTGAACTATTCTCCAGCACTGTCCTCTGGGCTCACTCTTGCTGCTGTGCTCAGCTGGAGGGGGGGGTGACCTAGACTGACCTCACTCACAAATCTGGCAGTTGGAAGACAATTGGCTGGAGTGCCTCAGTTTCCCTTCCTGGGGCCTCTACAGATAGGCTCATGGCTGTAATGTTAGGGTATAAGGAAAAGCTGCAGAGCCCCCATGAGGGCTGATTATGAACCCCACACACTATTACTTCTGGCATATTCTACTGCTCAAAGCTGGTGATGTAGCCAGATTCAAGGGGCTGGGACAAGGTGATGCCCCTTTTGTGAGAGGAGGTACAAAATCCTTCAGGATATTTCTAATATAGTGCACAGGAGGAATAAGTACCATATTCTGAGGATGGCAGAATAGAGGGTCACAGGCTGGCAATCCTGAAATACATTCCAAGCTCATAAGGTAGAGGATCAGCATTTGAGCCCAGGTCTCTCTGATGACCTCATTCTACTCTAGATTATACCTCAGCAGCTCAGAAAGACTTCACTTTTCTCCCCTCCGTTCTCTTTCCTTCTCTTTCCCTGCTTCTCCCCATCCATGTCTGGAATTAAAGAGATGGATGCAGAGGGAACATGTAGATGTACCCTGTGATTCACAAGCGGAATGTGTGCCACCAGCGCTGCTCCCTACCTAGCTTCTTGGAGAAACAGGGCTGCCAGTAGGATACATTTAGGGGATTGTTACCGTGCCTTTCTCATTTCCTTTTGTTTTCCCCAATACCATGTTCAAGTCGCAGCTCCCTGCTCTCGGCTGCGTAAGCTCAAGCTCTGTGAGACACATGCACTAAGCCTCCGTGCGCTCACCTTGTAAAATGAGATTAATCATGCCTACCTCTCCAAGTGAGGTTTGCATGAGAGAATAATGTATGCAGAAACACTTTGCAAACCATAGCACACACTCCAGCAAGGTGATGAATTATTTATGTCCCTTCTCAGGGTCAAAAAGGAGGCACAGTCGCGCAGACTGGCTCTGAGGACTACAGGTGCTTTAGAGGTTTGTGAAGTATGAGGGTTGTACATGGCTCGCCACAGCTGCTGTGTTCCCAGTGGCACAGCTAGGATTTTGATTCAAGAGTTCTGTCTCATTTCAAAAGGATTCCTCTGTAGAGTCTGCAGCTGACCTGAGGTGGGTGGCCATAAGCGGGTCACCATGGCAGGTGCTCATATTCAGGCCCCTTTGCTTCTGTCCCTACATCGTTAGGAGTGTCTGTTTCTATTACACTTACGATCTGCAGACGCCAGGTGAGAAGAGATTTGCCATATGTGAGATTTCGGGTGATGACTGCTGAGCGAAATGTACAACTCTTGCTCTCTCCTCCCTTCCTAAAATGAATGACAGCCTGGACAAAATCCCTTCAACAGAGCCAGGCCTTTTATTAGCAGCCAAAGAATCATCTGCACACAGAGGGATTGCTCAACCAATGTGTCTCTCCAGAGGAAAACATTTGTTAGCGTCTCAAGGCAGTGAAACCTCTTATTAGAAACCAAAGAAAAGTCAGTTCCTGCACTCTTGCAGCTAAAGGATCCAACATACTCCTCACTGTGGACCCTACAATGACAATCCCACGAAGAGGGGAGTTGAGCTCACTGGAGCTGGGCGGAGATGGGCTCCCATCAAAGCTGTGCCCAACGTGGGCGTCCACAATTTCAAACCCAGTTACCTGCTTTTCTGCAGGGGCCTTTTGATCATAATAACTCTTCACCAGGAAGAGTAAGAGTGGTAAGAGTCACCTGGTCTTCAGAGGCAGCTGGCCCCTTTGTGGCTCCTTTGTATCTGCCTAATGATTTTCCAATTTCAGCCAGCAGTGCAAGGCAACTGCAGCAGTCCCAAGTCTTTGATGGGATTTCTCTGAGTAAAACTCAAAAGAAAAAAAATATAGGTGCAAAGACACAGGTTGGTCTCCAGCAGCCCAATTCATCCTTCTAAGCCATGGATTAAAACATGCAAATATGTGCTGTTGGAGTTGAAGTTTCAGGGAAGGAAACTAGTCATCCCCAAGGTCACTGGAATGGACAATCCTTAAGGTCAAATTCCAAGAGGCACACCCAGTTGCATTGTTATTGATCACCCAATATTCCTGCTTCCTCAAACTAATCGCAACTTCCCTGTTCTGGTATCTCATCCAGTCTGTGATGCCAATAATTATTTTTTTAAAAACTACTATTTTAGGTATAAGAAGAAAGAAAATTTGCCACTAATTAAGTTGTGAAAATTATGGAGAAACGTGCTGAGCTCTTTCAGGCCACCAGATCTTGGAATGAATGCCTGTTCTCCCACCCATTCTTCCAAACTCTCTGAGAAATCTCTGTACCAGATATTCCATGGACATTTACCATACATTCTGTGTGCATTTGAGAAGCATGGTAGGAACTCGCTGTGGACAGGGGTTATATTCTGTTTACCTGGGGTCACCAAAGCCTAGCAGTTTCTTGGCAAGTTTCTTGTAACTGTTGATTGCATATGTGCTTCTTTTATTAAAGGGAACATTGGAAGATTCCTCTGATATTCAGGCAATCTATATATGACTTTAGACTCTGAGAGGCAGAAAAGACAGAAACTGTCAGAGTTGCTCTAGCTACTCACAGAGTCTTACATAGATTTTTTCCATGGAAACACAAGTCCTGGTTTTTCTTAGTTGGTTGGGTTTATTATAGCGTCAATTTTGTTACCTGCCATTGCACTGCTCAGAGATTTTATGTCTCCTTGGCTCAGTTTTGGTAATTATTATGTGTCTAGTAATCTGTCTACTTCTTGAATATTGTTCAATTTGTTGAAGTATAATTTTTCAAAGTAGTTACTGATACTCTTCTGGATTTCCATGATGTCCATTGTCATTTCACCTTTTTTATTTCTAATTGCATTGATGTGAGTCTTCTCTTTCCTTCTTTTGGTAAGTTGGGTTAAAAGATTGTCTATTTTGTTTATTCTTTTTAGAGAACTACTTCCTTTATTCACTGATTATTTGTAATTTTTAGTCTTAATTTTGTTAATTTACTCTCTGATCTTCATATTTTCCTTCCCTGTGCTAGGTTTGGGTTTGGAGTGCTCCTATTTTTCTACTAGTAGTTTTCTAGTTTGAGGTGTTTCACTGTTATTTGGGCTTGCTCTGTTTTTCTATTTGAGCATTTACAATGAAAAACTTCCCTCTTAGTATTCTTTTCACTGTGTCCTATAGGTTCTGGTGTATTGTGCTGGCATTATTGTTTGGTTTTAGAATTTGTTTTATTTCCTTCCTTTATTTCTTCTGTGACCTACTGAGTATTTTAAGAGTGTGCTATTTAATGACCTGGTGTTTGTAAAACTTCTGTGTTTTTGTTTTGTTGCAATTGATTTCTGGTTTCAGTGTTCTGTGATCTGATAGCATATATGGAATGCTTTTCATTATTTTGTATTTATTTAAGCAGGCATTATAGATTAATATGTCTATCTTGGAGAAAGTTTTGTGTGCTCTTAGAAGAATGTATATTCTGTTGTAATAGGGTACAACACTATAGATATCTACTAAGTCTATTTGTTCAAACATGTGGTTCAGCTCTGATATTTCTTTGCTAATTTTTTGTTTACTTGACCTATTTGTAAAAACTAGTATTGAGGCCACCTGTGATTGTGTTGGTGTTTATTAGCTCTTTTATGTTCAGTAGTGTTTGTTTTATGAAATTAGGTACACTGGTATTCATTGCATATATATTTATAGCTGCTATCTGATCCTGTTGAGTTATTACATTAACTAATATGTAGTGACATTATTTACCTTTTCTGGTAATATTTAGCTTGAAGTTCATAGAAATGCCCTGTTGCATTGTTTGCATTTGGTATGAGCCACCTCTTCATGGTCTTGGTGTGAGTTTGATTTTGATGAAGTGTACAGAAATGAGGTTCCCAACTCCTTGAAAAGATGGACAATAATCAATCCACAGATGGATCAAGCATCTGGAACTTCCTGTGTTCATGAATTTTCTATTGAAGTTCTCCATGATGGAGCTTCTTCCTTTGCCTTTTTAGAAATCTGTGACAAATGCCTACTTCTCTTATCTCAATGGGTTATAATGACTTCCTCTCACATACTTACAAAAATTTGTGTAGAGAAAAGTACTGCTTACCTTTGAAAAAAGTACATGGACTTTCCCATCAATTCCATAGGTCAAGCATAAATAGAAACTTCTAGAAATTTCAACCTAGCAGTCTCTGCATGAAAATTTGTCACATACCAAGTGAGGTAAAGGAATATATTCACAATGTAATCTAAATTTCCTTTTAGACTTACTGTATTGGTACTTGTTTTCAATAATATGCTTTTTAGTTTGAGGTAAAATAATATTTTACCATTTGATATGATTTCAAAGACACATGCAGTTGCATTATTTTTGTATTGCATTGATCATCATAACAGTCTGTGTGGGAAATATTTCATTGCTTGCTTTATAAGGAGCAAACCAAGGTTCAGGAAGGCTGGATAGTCGGTCCAAAGTTATAAGGTCAAGACTCAATGGTGAGTCATTCAGAAATTTTCCACCACAGACTGTTCCAAAGTTGAAAATCTAACCCTAGGTCACAGGATGAAATTATGTGTGATAGGAATGATCTTATTCACAATTAAGTCAAATACTGCTGAAGGGAAGAAAAATGGAGAAAAGAGAATCTAGTATCTAACTTCTATGTCTGAATAGGTTACTTTATTTGCACTATCCCATTTAAACATCATCCCTTCCTCCCACATGACTAAGAAGAAATAGAAATCAAGGAAAACTAAATTATTCCCCTTTAAATTTAAATTATCCCTAAAAAGATCACAAGTCACAAAACTGGTTTAAGTATGCCACTTGTTGACCCCAGAAATCCACAATCTTCCCATAGCCCTTCACATTCCATGACAATTCATAGTGCATCGATGCACACAGAAGATTCTTAAAGGCAAAGGCAAAGAAAAGCTCTGTTTTGATGAGGCTTTTATCATCAAGAGTATCTGCACAGTTTCCTTCCCCGACGCCCTAACTCAGCTTCCTGTGGGGCATTGCTCATCTGTGCTTCTTCTCCTTGTAGGGTGTGTGCTGGTGCTGTCAGTGATCACACAGCTGGCTCAAGTTCACAACTCTACGGTGGAGGCCTCAATGGAAAGACTGTGTGGCTACTTGCCCGGTAAGTGTTGAGGGGTCCTGCTGCTGTCTGCTTGTCTCTCACTCTTGAGTTGGCATGAGTATGTCCCACCCCATATGTGTTTATGGGACAAATTGCCTTATTTATATGAATTGATATTCAAAGACACTCATAGAAATTAAAATAAAAATAGCACTTTAGGAAGTTTCTCCCTGACATTCATTTTCCATCATGGCAGTTAGAGAATAAAATGTTGAATGACCAATTGTCAATTTATGGATCCCATTAATAATGATTTGCCAACAGGTGATCAGATACCTTAAAGTACTAAGAAGTCAGAATAATGAATAATATCAATAATTTTATGTTGACTTTTATATGCATATCTATGAACACAGAGCTTAAAACTAAAGACAACTGGTCTCAAAACCCCAAACTGGAAAAATCTGCAATATTTTATTGGCATCAACTGGATCTCAACAAAGCCCTTTATCCATCCTTCAAAAGAGGAAAATGATCAGTGGCTCAAAAAAGTTATACAATTGTTTCTCAGCCTTAAAAGAAGGAAAAATCTCTTTCCTTTATAGAATACCATTGCATGAACAAGCTGTAATGAATAAACATTTTGAGAGTCAAATTTTCTTTCACTTAGTGCTAGTTTATCCAACATTATGTTTTCTGTTAAATAAGATGGTCGTACTAATGGCTATGGTATCTTTGATTTATATATTACACTGTGCTAATAGCACCAAAGAATTTTCAGAGTTTATTATATGCAAAATGCCCTCACAGGATACAATGTTTGGAATTTAAAAATAAAGACTAGGACAGGATGAAGAAATATATGTGGAAAATAATTGTATGAAAAAATGTTCAACATCACTGCTCATTTGAGAAATGAAAATTAAAACAACACCAAGATTCCATCTCACTCCAGAAAGAATGGCCAACATCATGGAGTCAATCAATAACAACTGCTGGAGAGGCTGTTAGTAAAGAAGAACGCTTCTCCATTATTGGTGGGCATATACGTAGACTGGTGTCACCACTGAGGAAATCAGTGTTGAGATTCCTCAAAAAATTAGGACTGGAGGTCCCCTATTCATGTGTAGCCATGTTTATAGCAGAAAAATTTGTAACAACTAAATCTTGGAAGCAATCCAAATGTCCATCAATCGTGGAATGGATAAAAAAAGATGTGCTATTTTTATACAATGGACTCTTAGCTATAAAGAATGATAAACTCAAGGCTTTTATAGGTAAATGGATGCAACTTGAGACCATACTCATTAGTGAAATAAACCAGACTCACATGTGTGAATATCCTGAAAGAGTAAATAAGATCCAAAATTTACAATAAATAATATGAAAGGGAAAGAGAAAGAAACCTGTCAAAAAGAAAGAAAGAGCAACCTCTTAAAAAGAAAAAACTAGGATAGGGGAAAGGAGAAAATGAAGAAGGAAAAAGATCACACACATACACAAGATAGATAACTATACTTCTAATCTCTTTCATCAAAAGGATTGGCTTGTGCTTTCATTGTCTATTTTTTCAAGCCTATATCTTGCAATCTGAACTATTTTGAAGATAAAAATATGCAATATATTAACCACTGTTAATCTGTAATTTTGTTTTGTAATTTTGTATAATTTTTTTGTTCATTTTTCATTTTAAAATAAAAGACTAGAACAAGATAATACGCAAACACGTATGTTTACAACATTTCAAATTGATCATTGTTAAGATTTTAACATATTTACATCAATTCTTTCTTTTAGGAAAGTAAAACATAGCATGTAAATTTAAAACACGTTTGATTTCTCTTACTCAAGCTCCATTTCCCTTCCACTTCCCTATAAGGAACAACTGACTTGAATTTAATGACTGTTGTTCTTATCAAATTGTGTACTCACATTTTTACTTGTATAAATCCATAAACTATATGATTTCATTTCATCAGTGATGCATTTAGCCTTTTATGGGCAAAACAAATGTAGAAAACTATAAAGCTATTGAAATGTGAACATTCTTGGAAACATAACCCAAGGCAAGAAATAACAGATAGATGGTCTCCCCTGAAAGTCCCACCCACATACCCTCTGCTATCACAGGCCCCTCTGAACCCCACCCCAATAGAATAATGTCTTGAATTTTATGGTAATTTTTTACTTGCATTTTATAGTTTTATCATCCTAGTGAGCAGCCCTAGATACCAGTCTTGCACAGTTTTTGCAATTTCAATGTGCTTTTTAAATCTATTTTAATATATAACTTCCTTTTATATCCTCCTCTGTTCTTTATAGTTTAACTATGCAATTTGACCTGCAGATTTGCTCACAGTCCACAGTCTAGACAGTGTTGATTATATCCTCATGGTATAAGTGATGTGCTCTTTGCTCTGTATTTCCTGAACATTAAGAGCTGGATCCAGATTCTTGTTTAAACTTGTATGATTACTTTGACAAAATTATATTCTCTCTCTCTCTCTCTCTCTCTCTCTCTCTCTCTCTCTCTCTCTCTCTGGTTTTTACGTGCTATTGCTGCTCAGTTATAACATTTATTAATTTAGTGGGAAGTACACAATTAGAATATTCAAGTCTATCATTGTTTATTTATTAATAGACTTTCTATTATCATTCCAAAATAATCAACTGGTTTTCTAAAACATATGAATGAACTCATGAATTTAAGCATACAGAAGGAGCTTCAGTCAGTTGCCATTACTTTTCTCTTGATGCTCAAATGACCCCATCTTTGGCCAGTGGGAGACTCCTTAGTTTGACTCCTGAGTGGCTGTGGCCTTGAACAAGAACCCTCAGGAACTGAAGCAGTAGGCATCCCAGCCCTGACTTGTATTTTTCCAGTCCCACTCTTGACATCAGTCATTTCTCCTAGATGCCCTGATTTCTTTTAGTGAGAAATACTATTTCAAGGCCACCATCTGGGTGCTTAAAGATGCTTGTTGCTACTGACTGGTCATTCTTTCTAGGTCTTCTTTATGAACAGTGAAATACAGGTATATACATTTACATGTAAAATTTTTAAGATAAAATATCTGCATTAGTCAGATTTCTTGTTTCAGGAACATAATACTCAATACCCCCAATTTAATGGGAGAGAGGTTTGATTTGGCTCACAGTATAGGGGATTTAGTCCATGGTTGGCTGGCTGGAAGGCAGAAACATTATGGTAGAAGGGTCAATTCATAGAATCCAGGAAGCAGAGAAAGAAAGGAGGAACTTAAGAGAGATAAATTCCCTAAAAGTATGCCTCTGCCTCCAACAAGGCCCTATCTCCTAACAGCATGTTTAGCCATGAACTCATCAATGAGATCAATTTACTGATGAGTATGGTGCCTCCATAATCCAATAATCTTCCATAATCCAACCTCTGAACACATGAGACTCTGGGGGGCATTCTAATTCTAAACTATAACAGTATCTAATGAATGTATACTGACACATCAATTTCAAACATGGAGATATAGAACGTTTAAAAATCTCTTCTATATCATATCTGTGTTTCCTTTCTATAATCATAATTTCCAAGGACAAGTTGATTGATCAAATTAAAATATCCAGTGCTTACTCACTTACCTATTCCTCCTTAGACACATACCAGTGTCAGACTATCAGCCCTAATACTACCATCACTGACATAGTTCATAGCTATTGAGAGCAGCTGAAACAGTCCTTTGCATATGCTTTTCCCTTTTCTCCATTTTAAATTTTTGATCCCTGTTATCCGTGTATATAGCAGTTATACAGACTATCCAGGCCCTTGCATCCTCATTTAGTCTTAGTTCCTCCAGAAAGTGAATGAATAATGTTTATCCCCACCCTTGAGTAGATTTCCCTCTACTCAAGTAGTCTGAAGATCATGCCACAGAAAGGCTCACAGGAACCATATTCTCTGAGTCCTGCATTTCCATAACAGCATCTGTGCCCTTATTCTTGAAAGTCAGCATTTTATATGACATAAAATTCCTGGCACATAACTTCTTTCCCCAGACAGTTTAAATATCTTACTAAAAACCTAATGATAATTAATATTTTTCCTTTAACTCACTTGCTGCTTTTGACTAGAACTGCAATGGATATTCTTCTCTTTTGTTTCCCATAAGAGTTAGTTACCTAACTAGCAAATGTACCAGTGTTAATTTTTGTTTGTTGATATTTTCAGGCATACAGCATGCTCTCTCAATATGTGGTTCCAAGTATGTATCTTCTACTTTCAGGAAAGTTTTTAGTATTTCCTCAGTTCATTGATTTGGTTTTATTCTTCTGGGATTTCTATTATCTGTATATTGATTTTCTTCATTGCTTGTCTTTGACAGAGTATTTTGTTTATCTCTTGGATACCTTTTATTTCATACAACTTTGTATTTTTTGTCATGGGCCTTTGCTCTTAGCTACATCTTTATCCCTTTTTATTTGAAAACAGGATCTTGCTAAGTTGTCCATGCTGAGCTAGAACTTATGTCCCAGTGTGTCACCAAGCCTACCTCTCATTTACTTTTAAACCTTAACATTATTCCTCCTCTCACCTTGTATTTCTCTTACATCATCTATTATTTTCACTGTTTTTGTGTCCATTGCAGTTTAAACTTTATTTCTTTGATAATTTTTATTCTTCCCTGAGTTCTTTTGTTCCACAGCTGAATTTTTCTAATTCTGATTTCTGCTGTTCTTTCATGTCTTATATCATGTTATTAATGCCTCTTAGCTCATTTTAGAATAATGTTATGTTTTAATCTTTTTTTGGCATGACTTCCTGGCATGCTTTTGCTATCTGTAGGGATGCTATTCTGTTCCTTATTCTTTTCTTCTTATAATAACTATGTATGGGAATTGACCTAGATACATTTCTGTTGTTCATTTTTATGTGAAATTAGTTTTCAAAAACTCTTAGAAAGAGGTGGTTCAGGTAGCTTTGCCAAATGCACAGAGCTCCTTCTTTTGTTGTTTCTGTGTCATGTTTAAAAATATAGGTTAGCTTGCTTTCTGAGATTCTCTGACTCTTCTCCACTGCCCACTTTTATCTGGAATTCCTTTATGCTTTATTTCTGTCCAGCTTAATTTTGATCCAAACCCAGCAGTTTCTCCTCAGTGTGGGCCCTGGAAGGAAGTTTGGGAGGGTCATTTTCTAGAGCTTGCAGATGAGTCTGACCCTTTAGTGTTGCTGACCTTAAACCCCTGGGACCCACCTGCCATTGCAGGTAAAACCCCTACCCCCTCAGCTTCTGTTCTCTCATTGCCTCACTGAGCACTCTAGCTAATATCTGGCAGCTCTGTGAAGATTCTCTGTTCTTGGGTTTGCCTGAATTCATTGCTTTCCTATTCTTTTTCCGGTACTGACATTGATAGCTGCAGGTATTATGGTTGTGAATAATAGCACATCCACATTCTTACCTAAGAGGATACTGGGTGGGGTCTGAGTTCTGCTGTTACTATTGCCTGTGGAGTTTTGGTTATGATTTACATCTTAAGTGTCCCCAAAACTCATGTGTTGGAGGCACGGTCCCCAGCTGGTGGCACAACTAGGAAATAGTAAACTTTAGGGTGGAGCCTCAACAGAGGAAATAGGTCATTGGAGTTGTGGCCAAGAAAAGCATATTGGGGCCCGGGAATCTTCTCTGCTTCTGCTTCCCAGCTGCTGTGAGGTGAGCTGCTTTGCTGGACTAAATGCTCCCACCATGATGTTCCACTTTACCTAAGACCTGAAAGCAATGTCGCTGGCTGATTGTGGACTGAAACCAAGGACTTTCCACCCTTATCTCATTTCTCTTAGGTATTTTGTGAGAATGATACAAAGCTGATTAGCACAGTTATCCAAGTATCCTGTGTGTGTGTGCATGTGCGTATGTCTATATTTAAACAGATTTAAAAGAACTCTGCTTGCATCCATCGTCTCTCCATAATTCTCTCTTGCAAAGGCTTTAATTTTCTAACAATGATCTGTGGTATGTGCTGCACTGCAACTTCCTTCCTTTACCCAATATTAAGTCTGTAAGCTCTATGAGTGTTAAGGCACATATACCAGGGCTAAGCCTCCTAAATTACTCTATAGTCTCATGTATGTAAATGCCCTATATCTCACTGCTTTATTCCCTATTACTGGATATTCACAGTCTGTGATAAATCCTAAAGCTGTGGTCTAGCTATGGCTTGAGTGTGGCCCCCAAACATTCAAGTGCTTGGATCCTAATCTCCAGTACAGCTGAGGTGGTGGAACCTGTGAGAAGTAGAGTCCAGTACAAGGCAATGAGGTCATGGCAAGCATTACCTTGCAATGCTTGTGCAAAGTGTTTGTTCCTGTGACAGTAAATTGTGCAAGTCTTGTGCAAAGTGTTTGTTCCTGTGACAGTAAATTGTTAGAAAAAGAGCAAGCTCACCAGGTAGGGAGCAAGTACTTTATAGTTCCAGCTACTGGGGAGGTTGAGGCAAGAGGATAATTTTAGCCCTTGAGTTTTAAGATCAGTCCAGACAACATGGTAGAACCCTGTCTTGAGAAAAATGTAAGGCCTGGCCTCTGAATCTCTGCTGATGCCAGTCTCACCATGTGACAGCTGTCTCCCTTCTGCACGTGTTTTTCTACCATGTTGTGATGTTACCAGGAAGGTCCTCACCAGGAGCTGAACAGAGAGAAACACTCAACCATGGACTTTCAGTCTCCAAACCCAAATTCTACATAAACCTCTTTTCTTAATAAAGTGCTCAACCTCAGATAACTTGTTATAGCAACATAAAATCAATTAATTCCCTTCCTTTGTATTTTTACATTTCTGTATCAGAGAAAGAGGGAAATATTGTTACAACTCTACAAAAGGGAAAAAAGTAAAGCACAGGCCCAATTATCATTGTTTCAGTTTGCCATTCCTATGTAATCAGCCATAGTGACAAATATCATGTGTATCTTAAGTCTGATTTTCTCTCTTTCAACTGCAATTGTATTGTCCAATGGCAAAAGACTGAGTAAAAACCCTATTTCTTAGTTTATTCCCTCTTCCTTATATATTACCAAAATGTAAAACAACCTAGAACAAAATTATTGATGTCCAAAGTACCACGGTGACACTTTTAGCCTCCAGCAGGAAGCATCAAAATTAACTCAGAGGAAATGAGAAAATGTGAGATTCCTGTAAAAATGGAATTAGTAACTCACCAAGGAAAGGAAAGCAGATAGTCAGGTTTCAATGGTGGGCTGCCTTTTCAATTGAAGCAGTTTATTTTAATTTAATGAATTGATGTTTTACTTCAAATGGAAACCAAGCGCTTACTTGAGATTACAAAATCATTCGACTTAACAGTCATAAAGACAGAGCAGGCATTACTATACCCATTTTATGGGTGTAGAAGACCGCATGGAATGCTGAAATGAATATCATGAGGTAAAAAGTAGATTGCTCCTAGCTGAGTATTTTTCCTAGAACATAACAGTCCTGGTTCACAGTGCTGACCCAAAGCCATGTAGTTTTCTGTCTGGTCCACCAAGATAATGGAGAATAGAAGAAAGTGAAATTATGCACATTGACAGCCAATTATTTTAAAAATTATTGTAAGGATATATTTTGCCTCTAAAGCTAAACAATAATAAATCATAGAAACTTAGCTTGCAGGACCTTTTTTGAGGATAATCACTCAGTAAAACACATTGCCCTCTGCTATGCCTAGGAATTGTTTTGTTTTGTTTTGTTTTGTTTTGTTTTCCAAATTCTGCAAAGCATTTCTGACCTTCAGTTTCACCCACTGTTTTTGCCTGTGGCTCTCATTAGTAAACACCTTGGAAGAATCTTAGAATTGTTCATGGAAAAATGATTAATGGAATCACACTCAGTAGGGGTCATCAGAATCTATGCCCTTCATAACTTAGTAGAACTTCACTTTCTTGGGTCACCTGTGCAGAAAGCTTATCTTTGTGCAATGTGATAGTTTAAAATTACACAGATGAAAGGAGGAAGGCACCTCACGGAGCCTAGAATATGTATTATGTGGTTAATTGGTCTCGCTGTGCATCAAGTTTCTCGTTAATAGTTAAGGTATAAAAACACCTGCTATACCCAAGATAGATAAGGCATCAGGTAAAAAATAGCATTTAGAGATGTGCACTACCAATAACACTGATTCTAGGAGTAAAACACTTCAACCTCAGCTGAACTACTTACTATGCCTGGGATCTTAACTCTCTATACCTCAGGTTTTTTGCCCATAGAACAAGGATAAAAATGAACATTTCCTCAAACGGGAAGCTACCAAGAAGGAAAATAGTGGGTCAAATGAGACCTCTAATCCCAGTTTTCTGAGGAATCTCCACGCTGATTTCCACAGTGGTGACACCAGTCTACACTCCCACCAACAGTGAAGAAGAGTACCTTTTCTGCCCAGCCCTACCAGCATTTGTTATTGGCTAATTTCTTGAGAATGGGTTACTCTTTCTGGAGCTAGTTGGAATTCACTGTTGTTTTAAATTGTGTTTTGTGAATGACAAATGATATTGAACATTTTTCATATATTTATTTCCCATTTCTATTTCTTCATCTGAGAAGTGTCTATTGATTTCAGATGTCCATTTTTGGATTGGATCTTTAAACTTGGGGAATCTGATTTATTTAGCTCATTATCTATTCTAGATAGCAATCTTTTGTCTGAAGTATAGCTGACAAAAATTCTTTCCCACACTGTGGGTTGCTTCTTCACTCTGTTGGTGGTTTTTGTTGATGTACAAAAGCTTTTTAATAAGATGAGACCAAGTTTTTGGTCCTTTTTGAGACCGCATATGTGATTGGGGTTTTGTTCACAAAGTCTTTGCCTACACCATTGTCTTCAAGAGTTCTACCTATTCTACTTTCCAGAAGATGTAGGGTTTCTGTTTTAGTATTTAGATCTTTGATCCATTCCAAATTTAGTTCGTGGTGAATGACATGGGTCTAATTTTAACCTTTGGCATGTGGAAAGTCAGTTTTCTCAGCACCATTTATTAAACAGGCTATCTTTCTTCCAGTGAAAGTGTTTAGAACTTTTGTCAAAGATAAGGTGAATAAGTGTGTCTGGAGTTGTTTCTGGATCTCCTAATCTGTTCCATTTATCCTCAGGTATGTTTTGCCAGTGTCATGCTGTTTTTATCATCATAGTAGCTTTGTAGTATAATTTCAAGTCAGGGATTGTGATGTCCCCTGCCTTGCATTTGTTGACAAGAATCGTCTTTGCTGTTCTAGATCTTTTCTGGTTCCAAATGAATTTTAAGAATGTTTTCTCTAATTCTGTGAGGTATGCTGTTTCACATTTAATTGGGATTGCAATAAATCTGTATAACAATTGTGAAAGTATGGACATTGTCACTATATTGGTACTTCTTACACAAGAGCAAGGGATATATTTCCATTTTCTGATAACTTTTCAACCTCCTTTTCCAGAATACTGTAGTTTTCCATATAGAGGTCTTTTGTTAGATTCCTAGGTATTTCATTTTCTTGGATGCTAGTATGAAAAGTGTTATTTCCCTAATTTCTTTCTCTATAAGTTCGTTATTCATGTACAGGAAGCCTACTGATTTTTGAGCATTGACTTTGTGTCCAACTATACTGCTGAAATTGATTATTAAATCTGAAGTCTTTTGGTGGAGTTCTTGGGGTATTCTGTGTAGAATATCATGTCATCCATGAATGATGATATAACTTCTTTCTTTTCTATCTTTATCCCTTTTATTTCTTTCTCCTGTGTAATTGCTGTAATGTTTGAGAACTGTGCTAAGTAAGAGCAGAAAAAGTAAACAACCTTGTCTTGTTCCTGATTTTAGAATGATAGCTTTCAGTTTTTGTACATTTAATATGATTTTGGCTTTGGTTTGTCATAGATGGTTTTCATCAGACTGAGATAAAAACCATCTATTCCAATTGTCTTCAGGGTTTTCTTTTTTATCATGAATAGGTATTGGACTGTGTTGAATGCTTTTCCTGAATCTATTGAGATGGTCATATGGTTTTTATCACATTTAATATTTAATATCACATTAATATAGTGTATCACATTTATTGATTTGTGTATGTTGAACCATTCCTCCATATCTGGAATGTATCCTACTTGGTCACATTGCACAATCTTCTTGATGATTTGCTGCATTCTGTTTGCAAGTATCTTATTTAGGACTTTTGCATCTGTCTTCATTAGGGAAATTCACCTATAGTTCTCTCTCTTAGTTCAATCCTTCTCTGGTTTTGGTGTCAGGGTAATGTTTGCTTCCAGGAATGAATTTGAGAGTATTGCTTATCTTTCAATTTTGTTAAAAAGTTTAAGAAGTAGGAGTATCAGATCTTCTCTAAATTTGTGTAGAATTCAGTATGAATCCAACAGAGGCTGGGCTTTTAATTGTTAGTAGGTTTTTAATTACATCTTCAAGAAATGCAAATTAAAACAGTGCTAAGATTCCACCTCGCTCCAGAAAGAATAGAAAATATCATAAAATCAACCAATAACAAATTGCTGGAGGGGCTGAAGAGGATGGAAGGGGTGTTGGTGGGAGTGTAGACTGGTATAGTCATGGTAGAAATCAGTGTAGAGATTCTTCAGAAACTAAGATTAGAGGTCCCATTTGACCTAGCTATTCCTTTTGTGGGTATTCACCCCAAAGAATTAAAAGCATCATACCACATCAATAGATGTGCACCCATATTTATAGAAACACAATTTGTAATAGCTGGATCTTGGCAACTACCCAAATGCCCATCAACCATGGAATGGATGAAAAAGATTTGGTATTTTTATACAATGGAGTACCACTCAGCTGTAAACAAAGATAAACTTAAGGCTTTTATAGGTAAATGGATGAAACTTGAGACCATACTCATAAGTGAAATAAATCAGACTTGCTTGTGTAAATTGTCTCCCTAGTGTAAAAGACTGAAAGTGTAATTTTAGATTCAAAAGGCACAATAGATATTATGAAAGGGAAAAAAACTGCTCAAAGAGAAAAAACCAGCTGGGACAGGTGAAAGGAGAAAAGAACAAAAGGAAAAGAAAAAATATAACTGTGTGTGTGTGTGTGTGTATATATATATATATATATATATATATATATATATATATACACACAGTTATATACACATATATACATACACATATATACACACACATGAGATAACTAAGATAATTGTAATACTAATTCTATTAGTGCTCGTATTATTTGTTCAATTTTACATACCTATATCTGGTAATCTGAGCTTCCCTTTTGAAGATAACAATATGCAATGTAACAACCATTGTTAAATTCCTATCATCTTGTCTTGAAATCCTATACCAGTATTGTTTGGGGGGATTATTGTTGTTTGTTTGTTTTGTTTGTTTTTATTTTTTTCTGAATTTTATTCTCTATAAAAAAGTAAAAGAATACAAGTTCTCAAAGTAGATATAGATAATCTTTTGGATTTTTGCAGGATCCTTGGTGGTTTCACCCTTTTAATTCCTAATTACAGGAATTTGAGTATTTTCCTTTTATTGGTAAAGTTGCCTAAGGATTTTTTGGTTTTATTTAATCTTTTAAAGAACTAACTCTTCAATTCATGGATTCTTTGTATTGTTTTCTTAGTCCTCATTGCATTAATTTCTGTTCTAATCTTCATAATTTCCTCCCTTGTATGTGTTTGTGTTTGACTTGCTTTTCTTGTAGTAGAAGCTTCAAATTCAAACTTAAATTGTTTATTTGGGCTCATTCTGTTTTCCTGATATAGATATTCACTGCTGTAAATTTCCCTTATAAGACTGCTTTCCTTATGTCCCATATTCCAGTATGTTGTATTGACATTATTATTTAATTGTAGGAGCTGTCTAATTTCTACTTTAATTTCATCTTTGACCCATTCACAGGTTGCTCAGGAGGGTGTTATTCAATGTCCATGTGTTTATGAGTTTTTGAGGTTTCTTTTGCCATTGATGTCCAATTTCATTGCACTATGGTCTGATAATATGCATGGGATAATTTCATTTCCTTTACATTTGCTTAAACATGTTCTTTGAGCTAGTATGTGGTCTGTTTTGGAATACATTCTTTGTGTAGCCTAGAAAACATGTGTTCTGATGTTGTAGGGTGTAACTGTAGGCATCTGCTAAGTTCATTTCTTTAAAAGTTTGGTTCAGCTCTAACGTTTTATTGTTGATTTTTTTTGTTTAGCTTTGTGGCAGTGAGGTATTGAAATTCCCTGATACAATAGTATTAGTATTTTTTATTATATATATATATATATATATATATATGCCAAATAATGTGTGCTGATATGTGGCACATATATATTCATGATTGTTATTTCTTCCTCTTGACGTGTTACTTTTACAAGGATGTGGTGATCTTTGTGTCTCTTATTCATTCTTGGCTTGAAATCCACTTTATCTACAAATATAATATCTACTTCTGACTTTTTTCTGGGTTTCTATCCCATGAAGTATTGTTTTCCACCCTTTGACTTTCTGTCTACGAATTTCTTTTTGAATTAAATGTATTTCTTGTATACAGCATATTGTAGAATCTTGCTTCTTGATCTACTCTGCCAGTGTGTGTCTTTTGATATGTGAATTGAGGTGTTAACATTGATGGCTATAAATGATACATATTGATTTATTTCTGTCATGTTATTTTCATGTTATCAGCCCCTTTTTTCTGCTATTTACTTATTTTCTTTGCCTGGTGGATTCCTTCTGTTGGGGTTCATGGAGTTGCAGTACTTGTTCTCTATTTCTAGAATGTCCTTCAGAACATTTTGGA